>WAAE01003979.1:0-52457 GCA_013400495.1 Nicator chloris | reverse complement strand
TATATGTACATGGAAATAAAATTATATTGATTACATAGACAACTTCTTAAATTATATATACAAAATATTAAAATGGAAATCACCACTTCCTTCTGGCTTGATCCCCTGCCTTGTCTTTGCTCCCTCATGTGTATTCATTCATCCCTCATGCTGGCTTGCCCCCGAAGAACCAAGGTCTGTAACCAGAGAGAGAGTAACTTCTCTAAATCTCAAATTACAATAATCCAGGATTTAAGAAGCAAAATGGTACCATTACTGTAGATAATTGTAACTCTGGAGAAATAGGTCAGAGCTGCAGTTCATCTCACCACTGCTACCAACAAACGAGGTCAGGATTTGCTTTCTTTTATTGCGCTGTTGCTTTAAAAGAAAAGAGCTTCTTTTTCTGTATTGATAAAAGTAATGCAACACGAGGAAGCAGCGCAACACAAGGAGAGATAAGAGCAGGAATTAAATCTCTGGTCTATGTGGCCTTGGGTATCCAGTCCCACACAAAACAGGCACAACAAGTCAAGGTTCTTTTTAATACTTCCTTTGCAATCACAAACACTGTTCCTGTTCAGTTGCATACAATGTGCATGCAAATGTAACAGCATTTTCCAAACACCCTCAGTGGAAAGGATAAACATGCAGGCTCTTCTCCCTCTGTGCCTGCTCTGGGTACTTAGAGAGAAGTTGTCTCTGCAGAACAACTAAGGACAATGAAAATAAGAATCCCAGCATTTTCTGTAATTGCTTTTGTGGAATGTAGTCATTCAAGGAAGAATTTGTGCAGCTGGTAAAGGCAGTGTGACTACAAAATAATACAGCCTCCCTATAAATTCTCTGTGATCCCTGAGGAAACCTCAGGAAAAAGGCCATTGCAATGCAGATTTGCACAGTTCCCTGAAGAATACTGCACTTCCACAAATCTTCCCCTGAAGAGATGAAGCTTTTCAACAGTTTGCGCTCAAATGCAATTAATTCTGATGGCCCCTGCATGATTACAAGTGTAATATTTAGTTTTGCTACCAATTACCACACGAGACTTTTCCTGGGTCACTACTCTGTGAGCTACTATGGCTTTACTTGCACTGAGCCATCTCCGTCCTCTCTAGAAATTATGAATTTGGAGCCCAATGGTCTCCGTGAACCAGCTAAGTGTAGAGGAACAGTAATAATAATAATAATAATAATAAATAAATAGTAAGTTAATGCTTTTGCTGTCAAGTATTAGAAGCATGGAAGAAATTCATGGGCACCTCTCCTGTTCTACATCCTGACATAGAAGTTCAATTTTGGTTCAAATAACAGATGTTGATGTGAATAATAAGACTTGTGTGCAATCATTTACTAATTAATGCAGTTTGTTAATGGCAAGCATTTGTATAGGTGTTGGTATTTAGGTAATTACTCACCATTTGTAAAAATCCCATCAGCTTGTGCTAGGAGAGAGCTGTTAGTTCTTTTCTGATGAAGAAAGGTTACCCTGTCAGGAACCCTGAAAGTTTGCAGTCAAGGTTTTTTGAAGTTTTCTGCTTTGCTATTCACCTTAATATATACATCATCTATGAAATATTTACAGAGGAAACCACTTAAAACAATGAAATATAAATGAGTCCAATGCATTTCTCTGCCAGGTTTTACCCAGAGCGGTATTTGGGGGTTTATGCAGGGATAGGATTGCCTAATGAATCTGGCCAAGCGGAATCAATATGAGAGTAATTAATTTAACTCCATCTTTCTATTTTTCAAAGTGACAGATTTATGATGGGGCATGAAAGAAACATGAAGCATTACCATTTTCCCACTACCGGAGGGCAGACTGGGTAGATAAAGATAACTGGTGTTCCTTATGTGACACAGGGCTCTGCTGGTCGGAGAGGAAATCTCTGAGCTAAAGGAAAAGGCAGGAGGGAACAAGGAGGAGCTGGGAATAGCAGGCCAGCAGGCTTGGTTATCTGATCGCCCGCAGTCATTCCGGGGGAACCACCACCAAAGGCCAGCTGTCACTCGGAATAACCACGGCATTTGCGGCACTTCCCCGGAACAGGCAGTGAGCTTAGACCATACAGTTACAGAACAAGCACACATTGTATCTGCTGGAGTTCTTACAGGCATCTTTATGTGACCCACTTATGACCCATTGTATCTGCTGAGCTTGGAAAGAATAATTACTGTCCCAAAAGCTACAATTTAGTTTGCTCTTTTACTATTTTCCCCCCAGATATCCTGCTCTTTCTTCTCGCCTTTATTTTTAATGTAAAAGGACTCTATCAACTGTATCAGCTGCTGAAATGAAGAAACCAAAGCAATAAAAGCATTTAAGCCACCACTTGTATATTCATTTTCTCTCTTTTTGCATTATTCTTGACTATAAATATTTTTGATTGCTGTCTCTGTGGATACATGCAGAAGTTGTCTTTAGCTTTAGGCTTCAACAACTTAGTCACCAATACAGTGAAAACCAGAAAGACTAAGAACCCCTGACAGTTCACATCAACTCAAAAGCTGTTCCACTGACATTTGGTAAGAGATCATTACAGTAGCAATATTTGGAACACTACAAGAATTAAACAAGGGCTTGATTCCCTTTCTGAGGATAAAATATACAACAATCACTTTGCTAAGAGTGCAAAGATAGCAAACTGAATGTATATGTCTGATACTTTTCTTTTTCAGTATTGATTTCCCCTCTCCTTGATCAAACTAGTGGAAGTATTAAAGCTCATGACCAACAACAGTAGTTTCAATTTAAACCACTTCAGTTTGGTGAGCACTTTCAATTTTAAGTACACACTCCAGCAATTCCAGCAATACAAAATACTTTCCTTTACAGCTGCCCAGAATAATACAGGATTTGAGCTCTCTTACTCTCCAAACTCCAAGGGGAAAATATTATTGCACGCTGAGAGTCCTTACAGCGATTTCTGCCAAGCTATGAAAAAACCCTGTAGTTTTACTGATCTGTGCTGATAGTTTGTGAGCAATAATGGAGATTTTGGAGGGTTTTGTAGGTGAGTGTGCATCTGTGCAGCCTGTGTGTGTGTGTGTGAGTGGGTGGTGCCCGTGTCACCCTGCACCAGGCTGTACCTGCTCCAAGGCCTCGTTGGAAGCTCTGTTTATTCCAAAGGCTGTTCGTGTTTGCAGTAGGTAAAATGGCTTTCCAAGCCAGCAGGAAGAGCCTGCTCCTGGGGAGTGCTAAGGTACTGCTGGAGGGAAGAGGAATGGAATCTTTCAAAGACGTAAAGCTGCATTTTGAACACATGCAGACACTGAACAGAAAGCTCGTAACATTTTAGTACAGCAGAATCAGAGTTTACAATCCAGTCAGTGCCTGTACATCTCACCCGCCTGGAAATTTCTCAGGGTTTCAATGGGATAGACCAGCTTTTTTCTCCTACTGAGAATGAGCAACTGTTGAAAAACTGATTGCCACTCCCAACTAACATCTCCCACAGCTTCCTGGGAAAAACACACTTGATTATATGCAATATATGCAAACAATATTAGAACACACTTACCATACACAGTGGAGGAGAATGCAGGACAATTTTCGCCTCTTCCAACTCATTCCCTTGGCTGTTGCACTCCCCACCACCAAATCCTGAGGAGCTGCTCGGGGCTTTTGTTGCATTAAGCTGTTGCTTTCACCTTGTACCTGGATTCTCCTTTCTCCCACACTGCCAAACCTCTGGTTTATCCCTGGAGTGGGAAGTCAGAGCCAGCAACCAGCATCACTAACAGGAGATGCAGAGTGCCCACACCAGGTACTCGTCCCACCTGCACCTTCCTATCAGTTTCCAAGTCACAGCAAAATAAATGGTACAGAACAAACCTCTCCTGGAGTTACAAGGGAACTGTCAGGCAGTACTTCACCTGAGTGTAATTTTGTACAGTCACTGGGTACACAAATCAAGCCTGACAGTTACATCAATGCCAAATGACCATAATTGGACTCAAGCAGTCTCTTAAAACAAAAGTAAATTATCTAGATACATGTAAATAAGTCCTGAGGGTACCCTTCACCTCCACACAGCTCTGTTACTTTACTCTGTTCCATGGCCCGTTACTTGATTTAGAGTTTTCAGTCCTTACATCGTTACTCTCCATTTTCTGCATGGATTATTTATTTTACATCCAAAAAAAGGCAATGGAAAAAGAATAAAAGTAATACCTTAGCAAAAGATGAAGCCATATGTTCCTTTTTGTGATGTTAAATCCACTCCAGGAGCAAAAAAGGTTATTCAGTCTCTTTTATCTTGAATATGCTGAGTAAAATATATCTCTGTCTAATCAGTCAAGTGATTTTCATACTTCACTGATACTTGACAAGGAACTTTACTGAAGTCTCTGAAAACTGTGCAGCTGTGAAAAAAGCATTAGCAAGAGGGTAGGATGCGTGAGAAATAAGTGAATAAATAAGACCCAAGCTGTGATTCCTGGATGAGAAGCAAGCACTCAGCTCTCTGCAGCCAGCGTGTGCTACCAAAGCAGGTGAACTAAGAGACCAAAAGGGATTTTTCTGTAAGTTTTGTACGTTGACCAATATGGCATAATTCAGAGATTTCAAATTTACTGAATAAAAACCTGTAAGGAAAGCTTCTATTCACCAAAAAAGCTGGCTCTTGGTCATGTGTGTGTGTGTGTGTGCATTAGGGTACAAGAAGTAATTTTCTTTGAATGCTGACATTTTTACAGGACTTTACCATGTGCTCACTTTACTTACTACAAACACAGTATGTGTATGATGTGTTTTTTTGGAAGATAATATAATAAGTGGAAAAAAAATGTATACTTCCGCTTCCCAGTGTTTTCCTCAGAGCTCTCTCTGGTTTGCTATGTGTTATTTCCTGAACAGTGAATACTATTGCACAGCTAACTCCTAACTGTCATCTGCTTTTACTTTAGTCATTCTGGAAGACTTGGGAGCTGGGTTTAATTGCTTCTACACCCAATTCAACTGCTAACTCATAACATGCAGATCACCTAAGTGACAAAAAGAAAAGGTCAGGGCAATCAGGAAATTTTTAAACAGGATTATTTAGTGCAATCAAGTATTTGTTAATACTCTGCCCTTCTACATGATTACTATTTTCTGTTTTAAAGTCATTTATTGCAAGAAAATGGTATCTCCTGGCCCTGAAATACCCTTAGAATATTAAAATATTCTAAATATTATATACTTTAAGATAGTAAATATAAAATACCCTAGGGTATTTCCTTAGGTTTAATATATTTGGGAATGTTGTGTCAGAAGCATATTAGTTGACTTTTATTCCAGTTTTATTTCATCCTGAAATTTTACTCAGCAATTAATCTGCCTGAAGAAATTTGTATTTTTCAAATGTTATATAATAGAAAATAACAAGTCAGAGTTCCACATAAAAATTGCTGACAAAATTACTGATGAAGTCTTTCCTGCCACACCTCACTGTTCACACGTATCCACAAACACACTGCTATACAGGTATTTTTTTAAACTTTACAAGACCTCTCTGATGGTTTCACCTAAATCAACACCAGTGGGTTAAATAGCAAGTTCAGGGTTATGTGGTTATTGCAGTTGCCAGGATTAGAAAAAAATATCTGTCATTTCCAGTAGAGAAATGTGAAAATTCAGTGAGACCAATAAATAAATAACACCTGAACTGCCTAAAAGCAAAATAATTCTGAAAG
The DNA here is from genome assembly GCA_013400495.1 of Nicator chloris. NCBI lineage: Eukaryota > Metazoa > Chordata > Aves > Passeriformes > Pycnonotidae > Nicator > Nicator chloris. The sequence continues at coordinate 46,799 of WAAE01003979.1, read as the reverse complement.
TAATGGGCTTCAGAAGTGCTAGGTGTATTGCAAACTTGAAGGCAAAGTGAGATCAGAGGCCAAGAGCAGAGCAGTGATGCCAGCACAGGTGCCAGTGTACACCCCTGGCTGCACTGCCTGTTTTACCTTCCCTTTGGGGGCATGCTGAGGAACCCCACGGCTGCAGCATGGTTTATCCAAGCCAAAGCTGAGCTTCTGCACCATCCGAGGAACACACAGGGTCAAGTCAGCAATGCAATTCGGAACTGCTCTCACTCCCTGTAGATTTGGGGCAGTTGCAATGAAGGCCTATTTTTATGGCAAAGTCACCATGGCTTGGCCTGTCCAGGGCAGCCTCATGGCTCTGTCTTCTCCAGAGGGATAATCGCCTGGCCAAAAGAGGGTGCAGAGGGCCCCCTCATCTCAAGGACATTTTAGATAAGGTGATATTCAAGAACTTGCACCAGTAACAGAAAATGTGTTTGATGCACAGGTGAGGCCAATATACCAGTGCAATAATGCTGAGCAGCTCAAGGGGCTGCCTGCATTTTCACAGGACCACAGAACAGTCTGGGTTGGAAGGAACCTTACAGACCACCCAACTCACCCCCAGCCATGAGCAGGGACACTTACCACGGGACCAGGTTGCTCCAATCCCCATCCAAGCTGGCCTTGGACATTTCCAGGCACATGTCCTGGGTAACTGTGGCTCTGCTGAAGGGAAAGCCAATGTTTGGATTTGCTCTGAATGTCCCTGCAGCTGTGAAACGTGGATGGCAGTGCTGCTGGAACCGACCCTCTTGTGAGGTTTCCTGTACTCTCTGCTAGCAGTACTGCCAAGAATATTCCTCAGACAGCTTTTCTGCAGTGACTTGGAATTTCACACACTAGATGAAAGCAATTGAAAAGCAAATTGAGAAGCAGAGCTTAAAAGAAGTAAGAGTATTTCAGGTTAGTTGTGTTAGACTGGAGAAATGAGCAGGCTTAAAGGGAAAGATTCCTTCTTTTGGAGTCCAGAATGTCTCTGGATCTCTGCCTATATCTGGAAACCACTGAAGTGGTACAGTAGCATAGCTGGCTTATCCATGTTTTGAAAAAGCACTGTCCTTTCTTAGCCTGGAGAAATGAAGATGTGTAAGGAATTATTCTTTGTAAAAACTCCACATTTGACACTCGATTTTGTTTTCCCCACAAAACTCCAGGCAGGAGAAATCTCAGCTCCCCACAACCTCTGAGAAAGGTCGCTGGTCTCTGCAGAAACTCCCAAAGCAGTCTCCAGTCCATGTGTGAGTGATGCCTCACATGAGAACTATTTCCATCTCCAGCTTCCCTGAGGACATCTGTTTCACTTCTGACTTTTTTTGTACAAACCACCTCTTTGTCAGCAGCTGAAAAACAAGGAGACGTGTTGGAGTCAGCTCTGGAACTGCTCCCGAGCGCTCACATGCGCCTCATGCCAAAGAGTTCCAGTGGAATACTGTCTGTGGTGTCACCAGGGGCACAACTTCCAAGTCCTGCAGATTTAATGAGCCTGAGCACACTTCTTGCATCCCAGGCACAGCAGCTGGAATGTGAAACAAAGATTCCAAGCTTCCTTTCCCAAGGCTGGTATGTATACAGGGCCTAACACGAGCCATCAACACCCAGAGGTCACTGATTTAGGAGGATTTATGGATGGAAAAGTAGAGATGCCCAAAGTCCAGGGTGAGGAGGCTTAATACAACTATTTGTGTTACTATGAGAGTAACTTTGCTAACATTGCATCATAACAGTTACAAGTGTCTTGGATTATCTTTTGTTGCCTGAATATCTGGTTTTGTACTAAATATACGCATAGACAGTGATTGAGAATACATTAAAGTCATCTGCTCATATAAAAATCCACACGAATGCTTCTGTTGTTTGGAGTTCTTTATTCAAAACTGAATGAAGAATCAACATCTTACCTGCTTTATAAACCCATTCTATCTGTATTTTTTTCCCAGAGGCTGAGTGTGTAAAGCCAGAGACTTTTGAGGGGAACTCTGTCATTAGCTTCCATCTCCTGCTTCTATATTATTCTACATTTCACAGCCCAGAAACTTACAGGTCCAGCTGAACAATCCTTGGAGCATCTTCCCTTATTCCAAGGGCTGATTATTATTCTCCCAGAGGTGCAGAGAGCTGGTACCAGATACAGTCCCATCTTTTGTCTCATGCTTCTCAGATGCCTGTTCTTCATAGGAGCTGCTGCTAAACTTCTCTATGAGGAATGCTGGAGGAAGAAGTCACAGCCACAGTATTCATGGAGACTATGAAAAGAAATATTGTCTTTTTCAGGGAGGAACACAGCTTGGGGAGGAATGAGAACAAATCAGAGCGTATCATTTTCAGTCACTGAACTTAGTACAGAAATGGGAGGAAAGGGGTGAGCGTGAAGCTACTTCCATGTCTCATTCTATAAAGTAATAGCAAAACCTTCTCAGCACTCCTTTAAAAGCTGTATGAAGCACTTAATATAGATACATTTTCTATACAAGCACTCAGCTGAGCAAAATCATACAGGAAGAAAACCCATGGGCTGATTTAACAGTGGCAGAAAGGCCACCGCTAACTGTGTCTCCACCTGCCACATCTGCACAGCTTTTAAATCCCTCCAGTGACGGCGACTCAAAGCCATGGCTATGAGAATGTCTGAATAAAGTGTGTTTTGATAAAAGTTACTCTGGTCATTCTGGAGAGAAAGCACCTTCAAGAAGATCAAAGGGCAACCTGGCACCCTTCTAAATGGGAAATCCTTCGAAGAGAATGATCCTAACTGATGGCAAGCACCAAGAGCTGAGGGGAGGGATGGGAGCTGAACGTGGCCGGGGTAAAAGCTGGAGCAGAAGACCAGCACATACCCCAGGATTTCAGTGCCAAGTGTTGAATACTTGCCCAGCTCAGTGGCTCTGGGGTGAAGCAATAATGCAGCTGTCTCTGGAGAGGTCGGTTCACAGTGTTTACCCACGTCCATCCTGCACTGACTCATCTCCATGCCGTGTTGCTGCAAGTTGGCCTCTGCTGGGGAGGAAAGCTTGGCAGGAAAAGGTCCCTCTCTTGCTCAAGGTCTTTGTGCCGACTAGCAAGGGCCAAGTTCCCCAGCAGGGCTGGAAAAGGTGCCAGGATGCGTAACTCAGTGAGCTTTTGTTTTCTTTCTTGGTCGCAAAAAGGAGTTGCTGCCCTGCACTGCACAAGATGTGAACATCCCCCCTTTACCTACCAGGAAAAAGGAAAGAGTTCCAGAGAGGATCTTACAAAGGACTCCCCTGACACCCCAGCCCAGAGCACTCTGTGTCCTCCTCCCTGTCCCCCGTTTAATTTAAAATAAAGAGAACGACTTCACCCTTTCTTTGCAAAAAAACAAGAAACTACACAGCACTCTAATGACAAATCCTTCTGAGATGAGTAATGCTTTGTTGGCGAGCAGCACCTGGACTAGGAGCTTTTTGTGTTTGGTCTCAATCCATGCACACCTTCATGGGGAACATAAAGAATTTTAAGATGATCTGAGGGCTAGACCAGGAAATTAGAATTAGAAAAACAATTAGAAAGAGGGTGCACACTTCTAACAATCTGGGTAATTAAACATTGGAACAATTCAGCAAGATTGGGGTGGATTTTCCATATGGTTTAACATGTTTGTACTTAGACTGCTTCACAACACTATCTGTAGCAAATTTATGAACACGGTTTGGTAACACAGATTTTTGCTTCAACTTGCAGCAAGAGCATAAATAGATTTAAAGCCATTAACAGGAAGGCTAATAGAAAAAATGAATCACACCATAAGCCACGCTGGTGATCCCACCCACCTTTCAGACGACACAGGGAGAGTTCAACCAATCTCCAAAAGGGCAGATTGGGATAGAAAAGAAAAATAATATTCATAAGAGATTTATAATTAAAGCCCAAGATTCATTTCCGTTGCAAACAGATGGCCAGGCAAAGGCATTGGGGATAATTTAGCTAAAGCCTGTGCTTCAACTTGCTAAACAAAAGCATGGATTTAATCTTCCATCCACAGGGTAACCTGTTTATTGCGTATGATGGGTCAGGAAACATCCGTATCGCTTAAAAACTGACACACAGGGCCAGTGCACAGCCAGCACTGCTGGGAACAGCACTGCTGCTTCCAAGGAAAATCAATTCAAACTGCAAGGGTACAGAAGAACGAACAAGACTGGTAAAATCCCAGGGAAGAGGGAGAGATTGAGGGCTAGGTGAATCAGGAGAAACCTAACATGTTGATAATGGGTGGGAGATGCTAGAGATGGCATGCTGTGTAAATGCAGCCCATTCTACAGACAATAAAAAGTTTGTTTTCCTTTGTTTCTTTAAGGCAAACTAAGGTTACACTGTTACAGGATAAATCTCATCACCAGAAACACACTTTCATACCTTGGGAAGTCGTCTGTCTTGGGAGACAATACAGAAGATAGGCCCTGACATGGCTTTTCCACGGGGAATACAAAAAGAGTGTTGATAGCTTTACACCTGAACTGGCTTTCCTTCCATCTACCCTCCCCGTAATGAACAATCTCGGTTTACTGCTGTCACACCTGCCTCACTAATTCCCCAAATGCCCCTTTTTATGCCAGTGCGTCCCTCACTTGGACCTGTGCACAGCAGGAACTATAAACTCTCAGACCTGCTCTACTCTCATTATCAAAGCTGTTAATGTTTCCAGCAGTACTGACTCCCTTGCACTGCAACTCTACTTCTGTTTATATGTTCTGAAAGTACTTGGTGAAAAAAAAGGCTAAAAAACCAAAATCTTTGGGAAAATAGTATCACTAGGCAATTACCAACTGAATGGTTCTGGAATCAGAAGAGAGACTGAGTGAATTTCCTCATTCAGCAGTGACAAACCAGCACGTTGCACTTGGAACCAGGAAAACCAGAATGAAGATTTGCCCATAACTATGGAAACAGAGCAGTCATTTTATGGCACTGATTACTCTAAGATCTTCAACATGTTCTGTTGGGAAATGCAACCACTGAAACACTCCTGCTATGCATGAGACCCTGAGGGTTATCTCTCAATAAATATGATAACTCTGATTTCAGTTAGGGGGAATTAAACAGAGCCTACCCTCTGGAATCAGGAAATGGGGAAAAGTGACTTTTGAAAATATAATCCTCAGAGAAGGACAGGTGTATTTTTCCTGCATTAGACATTACAGACACGGCTGCTGTGAGCTAATTATGGGAAATAAAATACAATGAGAAAAGTTTATTCTATATCCTTTTTCTTTTTTACATTTTTCCCTTCTGCTTTGCACAGGTGGCTTTTGTAAAACGGCTGTAGGGGTTGAGATAGAGAATGAAAATGCTGTGCGAAAACATTAAATCCTTTTTCTGGGGTATTTTCAAACTTGAGTGTTTGGGGTTTTTTGTTTGTTTTTCTTTCTAAGAATAAACAACACCCAAGGAGTAAAAGATTGCCTCACACAGAACAACAAAAATAACTGCAAACTTCACAGCCAGTTCCCTGCCTGGGAGTGCCATCCCAAGCCCAGAGCAGCAGGGGATGCTCTAGGCTCAGTGCAGCCCACAGGGCTTCCTCCTCAGGAGGTTATATTCCTGCACATCATTAGAAGGACACTAATACTGGAATATTTTATTTACTTTTGATGTCTACATTTTCTGCAATCTACTGAAAATCTGGAGAAGGTGTGCAAAAAAACTTCAGCTCCTACTTGGGAACTGGAGAAAATGCCATAAAACTATTAGACTCTAAGCAGCCAATCTGTTCAGCTTCTACAAAAATATTCAAGGTTGGAATACAGATGTACAATCATGAGAGGAAAACACCAGGTGCCAAAGGCCTCTTTGTCTTGTGGATAAAAATAACATAAAGCTGGAATCCGTAGTCAGACCAAAAATCAAACTAGAAAGAAGGCATTTATACCTTTAACTCAGATATTAACTACTGCAAGAGATTTACAACGGGAAGCAATGGATTTTTCATATTTTTCTGATCTAAATCAGAACTGGATGCTTTTCTTCACTTTAGTTCAAGAAACAGCTACCTTCTAGTTAAACAGAATTTCCTGGGTTTGAGCAATGAAATGGGAATTGAAGACAAGGATAAGAAATGGCAACCTGAATCCTGTGCCTTTGGGAAGACACCGTGTATTTCAGAAGGCTACTGTGTAAGCAGACAGGACAGTGAGAATGGTTACTGTATGCTTATGAATTTAGGATTATGCTATAGGAAATGTCTCCTGTGTGCCTCTGAGGAACAACCACAGCTAACACAGGAGACATGACTCCACCTGGATTTCAAGGACTGTCTCCTAGTACAGGTCCTCATGCTGGGCTCTGGCATGGACGAGAAAGAAAGAGATGTCAGTGTGATCTCAGCCTGCTGAGAATTTTCCACAGATTTCAATACAAGCATCCCACAAGTTCAGTCAGGCTGCAGGGTAAGAAAGCAATGGGAAACAAAGACAGGAGCCACGAAGGGAACCACTTCATCTCAACTTGCTCATTACCTGGGATCACTGCTGGATCATGGCACACTCACAGGCTAAGGGGTTGAATGACTGCTGCTCAGGGCTCTATGGCTGTGGCAGGGGAAGCAGCACAGTGTGTTCCTCCTCACAAAAAGCAGGCACTTCTTGCTCTGCTCTGCTGCCATTCCACGCAGGGGCTTTCTAAGCAGACTTTCACATCCAATGTTGAAAGCAGAATTAATCATGCAGCCTTTTTCCTTGCCAAGAGAAGGGAAAAAAACCCCTAAAACCTAGCAGCAGTAAAAATCTCAAAGAAATCACATTTAAAGACAAAAGATGCTGAAGTCACCTGGGCTGAAGGTCAGAGCTATGTGCTCTCTCTGTACTTTTTCAAATCCTTCTTTGTGGATTTCTTTCAAATTCTCCACAGCCACACAGTAATAAGAGATCAATTATTTAGGTGTATTAGAAATGGGTCTGCTAAGAGATTGCTTAGGGGTCACTTGAGAGCCTAAACAATTTGGTAAAGATAAACACCACCAACTCAATATGCTTTTTATCAATACTAACTATATTCCCTCCATCCAGAGTGACAAAATATAATGGAATCTGCTGATGAAAACCAACATAAAACTGGAACCAATTACTGTAAAAAAGTATGGTGTGAAAGAAAGACTTCAGAATGTTGCCCAAAGGTAAGACATTACTAGTTATACCCTTCAAGTTTTGCCAATATTCAGAGCTTTGAAGGCTGTGTTTCTTTGGAAGAAAATGAGTTGATGAGATATGAAGCATTTCTTTAACGGCATACAGTTCACTGTCTCAAAATGCTCCTTTTAAGCAACCTGCAATTTCTTCATTCAAAGTCTGACAGCAGTCAGACCTTGGTGCTCTTCATCTTCTCCCAGGGCCACAGGGCTTCCCCTCCTTCTCTAGCCATGTTAAAAACCACAAATGCAGCTTGGTAATCTAACAGGAACTAGTCTTTTGCTTCGGATTTTGGCAAAACCATACAGATGTTCTGTCACTAGTGATGTCCATTTCCAAACTGTGCCCTGCACACTGCTGATGTAGAACCATTCCTACACTCAGAGCAAGGCTTTGACTTTGTCCTGCATGCTGTTCCATGCTGGTTCAGCTTAACTAGCAGAAGCAAGCTGCATTTAATGAGGAATAAACACACCCTTGCCAAGTAACGCTCAGAAGTGATCTTTTGAAGCAAATCTAGGGTATGACAACAAATGTCATGGCCTGCATTGATTTCAGGTGATTAAATACTTGACTTTTACTGAGACACTGATGTTTATAAGGAATTATAAAAAAGTATTTTTCAGGCTACATTGGCATGACATTTCAGGACCCTATTCTCCCCTCATTATGGAAATTCACAGTAACAGTTGTTAATCAGTTCTGTTACTTCAATCACAAGTTAAACCTCAGCAACCTTGCCTTGATTATACCTGAAACGAATGGAATTTATGAAATAACTTTAAACCATATCACGGATTATGCTTTTGTTGCACCATTAATTCAAATCCAGATACTTAATTATCTTCTTTCATGTGGTTATCTGTATTTCTATTTGTGGTTATTAGCTTGCTTGGCAGAGAGGAACACAGGAAGCATAATGCAGGAAAAGAGAGCACTTCTGTATTTTTACATTGGCCTGTCTTTGACACAAACCCTCCACTTCATCAAGACCTTGACTTTTGATCCACAGAAAGGAAATAATGTACATTATTGAGTACTCCTCTGAACAAAATGGGATGCTGAAGTGGAGCTTGTGTTATTTAACTGCTAAATTAAATCTTATGGTCTTTTTTCCCCACGGGAATACACATTCTCTGCCTGTTCTTGGAAAGGAGAAAATAAAAGATGGAGAATGGCAACAGAAATGTTCCCGCTGTCCTGAGACTACAGTTCATTAAATCAACAGAAAACAGGCACATTTTATGTTCCAGTGTCTTCTTCTGAGCTAACGTTATCTTTTAGACAAGTAGACCTAACACTGGTTGTATAATTAATAGTATCTGTAGTATGAAGTAAACCAGATTTTTCTCACTTTGCCTCAATGTCGTTGATGAATATTCACTGGGTTTAAAGGCAGATGACCAAAGGAATCTGCGTTAACCTGGGAGTGTTGCGTACTGGAAACCAACAGGTACTTTCTCCAGCACTTGGATATGATGCATATCAATAGCCAGCAAAGGAACAGCCCTTTGTTCAGAGATCTCCTTAGCTGAAAAAAAACAACCCAAACTATAAAACACACTAAAAGTAATTTTTTTTCTTTCTTTTCTCAGCGATTTCCTGAAGTGCATTTGGAGTAGAACCTGGGACAGCCAGCACCCCCTTCTGCATGCAAGAATGCCACTGGGAGGAATTTAGTATCTGACACAACATGGTGGAGTGGCCCCATGCCCTGACACAACATGGCTTAGTGCCCCATGGGCTGCAGCAAAATTGCTGAGTGATCCATGGGCTGCCACAAAATGGCTGAGTGAACCACGCCCTTACACAAAATGCCTGAGTGACCCCATGGCCTGACACAGCACGGCACAGTGACCCACAGCCCGACACAGTGACCCACAGCCCGACACAGCACAGCACTGACCCACAGCCTGACACAGCATGGCACTGACCCACAGCCTGACACAGCACGGCACAGTGACTGCACAGCCTGACACAGCATGGCACAGTGACCCACAGCCTGNGGCAGTGACACCCCCCGGGCCCTTACCCAGAATGGCAGTGACACCCCCGTGCCCGTACCCAGAACGGCAGTGACGCCCCCCGGGCCCGTACCCAGAACGGCAGTGACGCCCCCCGTGTCCGTACCCAGAACGGCAGTGACACCCCCGTGTCCGTACCCAGAACGGCAGTGACACCCCCTTCCTGCCCGCCCCTCACCAAGATGGCGCCGTGTCCGTGTGGGCCCCGCAGGGCCCGGCCCGGCGCAGCCCCGCCCGGGGAGCCGCGGGGCAGCGGAGCCGAGCGAAGCACAGGGCCAGGGCTGCCCTGCCAGGGCTTCAGAGGCCGCTCGGAGCACGCTGGATCCCAGGGTGTTGCCTACATACCTTTCTCCACTTTCTTCGTCTTTTTCTCCTACCTTCTTCTCAAAATACATTGTATACCAAACTAAAAAAGTTGGCAATGCCTAGTAAATGCCCTGTTGTGTCTGGATAAGTTGAAGTTTGGCTAAGTTAAAGTTTACCAAGTTCAAGTTTGTGAAATGCTTTACTTTGGGTGGTGTTTAAAATTTGCCAAGTACCTCATTGTGCCTTCATGCTCTAACGTTTGCAAGCCTGGCTGAGCTTCACAACCATACGGCCATCCCCTCCCATCTCCCCTCCCATCTCCCCGCACAACCCCAGGGATCCCCTCACATCTCCCAGCATCACCCACAGAGAAGGACAGTTCTGCTTTACTCACCATTCCTGCCACCGCCTTCCACTCCTCTTTACCTGTAGCTGTGGAAGAGTCTTTTGTCTCCAAATTTATCTCAAACCAAATAACAACAACACAACAACAATAATGATATTATTGGTTATAAAACTTTAAAAGTCACTGGTGATGTTAAAATCATCTTACCATTGGAAAATTATTTGTGGAGAGCTGTAAAATAAAATTGAGGAAACCTGGAAGAGACAGCATTCTTCTGAAGAATAGGCTGGCCCCCTGAGGGTGTGGTTGTCACCAAGACCAGATCAGGGTTAGTATCCAACCTGCCTTTTCCTCGTGCCCGCACAGAGTGTGGAGAAAGCTTCAGACAACCTTAAAAATCAGAAGTAAATGCTCCCCACCGTCTGCACCCTATCCAGCCTTTCTCCAGGTCTCTTTTTCAGTGTTTACCTATCAAACCTTCCCCGAGATTGGGCATGTAACATATCTGCAGATGTAAATAAGATGTGAAATCCTGCTAGGAGAGTGTATGAGCTATGGAGAGCTCAGCAAACAGAGAATGGGGTTTGAGAGCTGCGCACCATCCCCATAAACCAGAGACCACTGTGCCATTGCAGTGAGAAAACAAGTGTTGTGTCAGACCAGACATGGTATTGTCACATCAGGAGCATTTCAGCAAAAAGTTCAGGAATGCAGCTAAATTGTGGCTATTTTCTACCCCACTCTAAAGCCAACTTTTGCCCTCTACTAGATCAAAATATCAAACCTATTGGAAATGTACTCGCACTGTGAACTCTACGAACACTTACTCTTGTGGCACATTTATTTAACACACAGAGAACTGATCCACTGTTCTGCCTTGCGCTGGTTAGTTTCAAGGACTCCCATTCTGCCTGAGAGAGAACAGATATAAATAATTATAGAATAAAATGTTGTCAGAGAGTAATGTTCTCTGGCTGCTTTGGTCCAATGAAAGCTAAAGCCACCATAAAACTTTCAGGGAAAAGGGCAATAATTAATTCCATGAGGATAACACTCTACCACACTGCTTTGCTGCTATTATGCCAAAATAAATTAAAATATCTTAGTCTCTCTGTATATCATTTAACTTATACACCTGATCTTTTGCCTTTTAAAAATTACCTTGGAAAATTAAATGTATCTGCTCACAAATATGAATTTTATAGATCACATTTGGAGTATAATATCTCAATATGTTATTCGCATTTCTTTTAAGGACATCAATGACACATTTTTAAAAAAAAATTAGAGAATTTAGAGAACATCCCAGTTCCTGATTACTCACTGGATAGTGTGGATATGAAGAAAAGCTAGATAGATTTCTAAGGAACTAATTAGTCATCTTGAGAACCACACAGCATGAAAAATAATGGTGACAATATTAAACACTTCTGGAGATACACACCATCCTTTTATAATTACTATTTACATGCAATTCTCCAAGTCCATTTCTGTGTCCTCTGCAGTATATTCATTAAAGAAGTAACTCTAAGAGCTGCCTGACTTGTTTCTGTGTTTTGTTAATGGCAGCTTTATTCTGCTTTACAGCTTTAAGTATGTAATTTGCTGGGGTTTGGCAGTATGTACCTGCAGTTAGTTGCCTTTCGAAAAGGTCAGGGGTTGCTGGAGTGCTGGACAGTTGTATCTAATTCAGATTTCTGTGTGTACTGATTTTAGGAATGCTCAATTTTTTAATCGTAATCCACTTACATAAATATATTTTCTGAGTTAAGTGACACACTGCTGAGAAGCAGGCTTATCTGAAATTTTACCAAAATACGTTACAGCCATTCAGCAAATGAATCATCAATTTTACTTAACATAATTCATCTTGAAGCTTATATGTGTGTGTGCATTTTATCAATTACCACAGATCACCATGAATGTGCAGCCAGTCCATGCATCCATCATCCATGCAGACACCTTGGAAAAGGGCAAACTTTGAAGCATGTCTGAAATGATATACGTTTTGGGAGAAGAAATTCTGTTTCAGAAGCAGAAGGTCATAAAACATCCCTGCACCAAAAATAATAGTAATAAAACAGCTTACTTGAGTTTGTTTAAAACAAACTAGGCCAGAATTGCTATCTTGGATGCAAGAAAGAGGCAGACCGCTTTTATGAATGCCATAAAAATAAACTATTTTAATAGGTACATAAATAAAAGGTTTAAAGTAGAATTTTCCCCCCTAACATCAAGATGGCCTAGGTTCTGTACAGAAACTGAACAATATTTGTGGGACTCCTAAATTAAATAAACCCTTTGTTACATTCAAAACCACTGAAGGCAAATATACAATGCAGTGACGCACCTGAATTGCTCTCCTTCCTCATCCTAGCAGTGTATACAGTATTTCCTTGGTTTACAGTACTCTGAGGATATGAATCTGTTAAATAAACTCTGAATGACAGGATGGAAATAAAACTTTAAAAGTCAACATTAAAAGAACCCAAACAACCCTGGCACCCTCAGGGGTACCTTGCATCAGCCAGGAAGTTTTAATGAAGAGAAATAAGGATTGTGCTGTAAAATAAATTACATCTTTTACATATTGTTGTATAGTTATCTTAAAGTGTTTAAATATTACATTCACTTTGGCAATGTGTTTTTGTCTATGCCTGTAATAAATTACATGTGGCGAGTGCTTGTTGGTCGTGTTTTATTGCAAATGGGGGGAGCTCAGCACATCTAGGAAATGTTAAAAATATTTCAGATTTATTTAAGATGGACAAAATCTAATTTAAAGCAGCTTTCCTCCTATCATGCCCCCCTCCCCAGCACCTCTACAAAGTTACCCTGATGGCTTCAGTTTTTGCTGTGTTGCATCAAAACATGTCATAGGTAGATGACCAACACTTACTGACTTACAGAGGTTCTCAGGTTTTTTTCCTTTCTCCCTCTGAATTATCTGTCAGTTTGAGAACACCTGTCACTAACATCTCCATGCTCTCCAAAGATTCCAGCTAATTAAGGCCAGGAACCATCATTTGTCCATCAAAGCTAAGTTTCCTGAAACAAGATGCTATTACTGTTGTTATCCAGGATGTGTCTGGTGATGGGTGAGGACCACTCATCCTGTGGAGGAGAAAGTTTGTCACAGGGTCACTCAGAGTGCTAAGGTATCTTGTGCTGGTGAAATCAGAGACAAAATTAAAACATGACATCTTTCATCCATAGTGCAGGAATGGCATTTCTAGTCTATACCATCACAAGTTCAAGAAGTGGGGCCAGGCTGACTGAGGCCTGGCCAAGGAGCCTGCCTGGAGTTTACCCACCAGCAAGACGTGACCGGCAGTGAAACGACTGCCCCTTCTTCCGATTTGCTTTCTTCTTGTTCTTGCTCTTCTTCTGCTTATTCGCACCTTTGCTTTTATGTGATTTCTTTTTCTTTTCGTCCTCCTTAAACCACGGCCCCCAGACGCCTCCGTTGAGCTTGGGGTTACTGCGAGGGTCCTTGGGTGGGTAGCGGACGGGCACCGCGGTCTTGTTGAACTGCGAGAGCCTCCGCAGCAGCTGCTTCACCACCTCTGGGTGCCTGGCAGACAGGTCCACGCGCTCATAGGGGTCGGCCGTGATGTTGAAGAGCCACACGGTTTTCCCGGCTGACCAGGAGACGCGCTCGTTGTGCCAGCGGTTGGGACCCGCGTTGCTGAAGGCCTGCGGAGGCACCCAGTCGCTGTAGCCCGGGTTTCCCGTCAGCAGTTTCCAGTGATTCACTCTGATGGCAGACTGGATGGCAGTGTTCCAGATCCCGTAGCCGGCGGCCCAGGAGCCGTTCTTGGCTTTGGTGTAGATCGGGTCAATGTTGTGCAGGATGTCCACTCGCGGGGAACGCCTGCCCTCACTAATGGTCTCCCACACGTCGTAGCCGTCCAGCTGGATGTCTTCATCGATCTGCCCCTCTGCCAGTGTGATCAGCGTGGGGAACCAGTCTGTGATGTGCACCAGCTCCTTGCACACAGACCCTTTGTTTTTCAGGAGGGGGCTGTGCACAAACCCAACGGCGCGGATACCTCCTTCCCAATAGGTGCCTTTGCTTCCTCGGAGAGGCCAGTTACTGCCTCCGGCCATTGGCTGCCCACCGTTATCAGAAGAATAAATGATAATGCTGTTCTCGTAGTAGCCATACTTCCTTAGAGCGAGGGTCACGTTGTTGATGGCCTCATCCAAGCAGGCCAGCATGGCTGCGTACCGCCGCCTGTTGATGTTGTTTATCGAGCGGTAATGTTCAAAATACCTGCCTGGCGCCTGAAGAGGCGAATGGACAGCTTGGTAGGCGATATACAGGAATATGGGTTTCCTGGGGTTATGAGAAGCCAGGATCTGCTGCACTTTCTGCGTGTACATCTGCGTGGAGTAGATGCCGTTGTCGTGGTCCCAGGCAGCGTTGTCGTTCTCGTACAGGTCGTAGCCGCATATCCCGGGGCTGTCGCACTTGAAGTGGGTGTAGTAGTCGCCGCTGCCCAGGAGCGAGCCGAAGAAGGAGTCGAACCCCCGCTGCGTGGGCATGCACTCCCTGCGGTAGAAGCCCAGGTGCCACTTGCCCACCATGTGCGTGGAGTACCCGACCTCCTTGAGCTTCTGAGGTAGCGTGACGTTATCCAGAGGTAAACAGTTGGGCTGCGTCGGCCGGATGATGGAGTGCTGCAGCCCTGTGTGGATCTGGTACCTGGAGGTGGGAGGAGACAGGCATCAGGCTGGTGGAGGAAATGCTCAGGTGTATGGACACCTTACCCCTGGCAGAAAATATCCCTATGCATGCCACAGCCTTCTCTGGAAATATTTCAGAGTGCCTGTGTGTGCTGCTTTCAAAAACCAGCTCGGTTACACTATCAAATTTGTCCTCACCTTAATGCGGGACGAAACCTTTCCCTCCATGATCTGAGCTACTCAAAAGACCTATGTATACAGGAGCACAGGTACTTTGAGGCACCCCTCTTTCCTTCACATGTCTCCATTTAACAATGACTATAGAAAATTATGTGGATAAATACAATTTTTACAGTGCCTCGTAATTTGCTAGCAGTGAACGAATCTACAGCATATAAAAATGCTGGGCTTTGAGCGTGTAAGAGCAGTATGTTTAAAGGATGGGATAATAAATTCTGCAGTGCACTACAGGCTCTGTGTGAAGAATACATATGGCCTCCATATGATGAGAAAATTAATCCAGCACAGGCAGAAGTAAGTATCAAAAATCAAGGGCAAATACATTTATATCAGTTTGACACGAAAAAAGAGAATGTAACAGCAGACAGTAGGCCAAAAACAACTTCTCCCTGAGTGTGAGAACAGGTTCAATTCTCAGCCATGCATAGAACAGTCAGGTCCATCAATACTGTGTATCTCTCCCCAAACCAGTCCTTATTGTTTTGTGGTAGCAGAAGTTGGGGCTTCTTGACACATTCTGCTGGTGTTGCCAATCTGATTGGCCTCCTGAGTATCTAGAAAATTAAAACCATTAGGCTTTGCCTGTCCATAAATAACTTAAAGCCTGCTTTCATATGAGGGCTTCCTGGCCAAGATCTTCGAATAGCTGTCTTTAATGGCTGGCAATCTGTACGGATTGTGTAACTCCCATTTAATTCTGGAGCTAATTTCCACGGAACCAGAAGCTCCGGTCTCACTAAGTGCCTGCAGAAGCTCTGGGTGTTGTGCTGCTCTGGACCCAGCGTGCTGCAGCGCTGCTGCTGTGCTCTGCCCCCCCGCCCCTCCGCACAGCATTGTCTCTGGGACAGCCCGGGGACCTGGAGCTCTGCCACCCAATTGTCCCCAAACTCACAGGCTGGTGCTGGCAATGCAGGAGGTGCTGCAGGAGAGTGAAAACACATCCTGAAAATTACGGGTTTCTGGGATCTACACTTCGCTTTTGTAAAAGAAATGTCACACACACACAAGTCTCACATCCTTCCCATGGTTCAGCTGCAATATTCTCCTCTTAAAACAGTTAAACTACAACTAGGAAAGCCATGCAGTGCCCCATACTTAAGCCCATTCCATATTTGGGACTCCTCAGGGAACTATGTCCACAAGGCATTTAATTTCCTTCCCCTTCTCTCTCCCCTGCCTTGTTAAATCCTTTCAGTAAATTCCCATTTTTTGATCCGACTGGAAAAGTCCTTGTCCCCATTTGGCTATTTTAGTCAATAGTTTCTGCTTTCTTAACTCTGACAGCCTCCTTGATCACAAGGTCAGCCTCCAGCCCCAGCTGGGCAGTTTCTCCATGGTAAGCTAATTTTGCTGAAAGTCAGGATTTTCTCTAAAGGGACCCTGTTGTGACCGGGATCCTTCCATCACCCTTCTCCTCTGAAAACTGAGAAACTGGGCCTGAGGGGAACAGGCCACAGAACCTGCAAAACACTGCAAACCAATTTGGCTCTTGCAGGCAATGCCTACACAGAAAGCATGACAATCACACAACGTTAATTCCCACCAAGAATTCCTAAACACCGGGCAGATTCCCCAGCAAGGGCTATCCAGCTAGAGATCCAAGCATGAAATTCCTACACTGTTGATCTGACAAATATTGACCCAAAAAATAGCAAGAATCAGCCTCAGTCTTACAGGCATTCAGCACTGCATCTTGTTTTCGCAGTGCCCTCGGGAAGTTATTCAATATGCAGGTAACAACGCACATATAACCTACGTCCATCCATATGCACACATATTCCCTGCTGCTGCCTCTGCAGGAGACTTTGGTGTGTTTCCCAGATGTGTGTGTGTCTGTGTGCTATTTTTGGCATGGCTGTGCTTCGGCATATACCTATAGGCACACAGACAAAGAGACACGTTTTTATATTCCTATGTGTAAAAAAGAAATCTGCAATCCAATACATTGTAAGTCAAAATATTTCAAGTGTAGAAATGCTTCAAAGAAATATCAACCTCCGATTATCAGAAGACTGTTCACTATGACAAAAAGGGTCAAGATTTGTTCACTTTCCTGCACCACATGCCTTTCTAATTGATCCATTATGTGCCAACATTAACTTTTCCAGTGAAAGTATTTCGTTTTCAAAGGACTTGCAGGGCATTCATAGAAAAGCAAAGTAATCTGAGCACAAGACACTGATGATATGGAAGAAAATGGCATTAATAGCAATAGGAAAGGTGTCTCAAAACAACTGTTTGGAAACTGTTTCTAGACTGTGCAAGAGGAAAAAAAAACTGAACCAGGCAAAACATAAAGGGATTAAGAGGCAGATGTTGATTTTAGGGGGTGTTCTCTAGCAGATAAAGTCATGAGCTCACCAACTGCCATGAAATGTCTGTGAGATACATCCTATAGATTTCATGGCTTCCATTTTTTAGAATAAATTGGTTGAATTTAATCCCACATGCAGAAAGGACTGTTAGGACTGTGAATAGTCTGGAATTCATTATTAGAATTTCAGCACTAGTAACCAGTCAAATCTAAGCAAATGCTGACAGGCCACAGAATCTAATTTCATCGTTTTTCACACTTTGACCTTCATGGGCATTATTTACATTTAGGCCATTAACTGCTAAGAGCCTGTATAAAGAGTAGGGTTCAAGACTTGGGAATACTTTATATGCCTGTGCTATATTCTCCTTCTCTCTACTCCTCCAAGATAATGGATCATAGGTGTCTTCTTTAAAATATCTGAAATTTACTCTTTGCACAACAAGGAACTAAGTAAAATTTGTGTGAAATGTTCAGCTAATAAGACTCATATTGAGAATTATTTTCTCCTCACTATACAGGGATGGCTCTTTGTGCATTTTCTACTCTTTTTGTTTTCCTGGTGTGTTGTTCAGACGTTCACAGTAAACCCACTGTGATAAGTGCTGCAGCCAAGGCAGATGCTCGGTGCTGGCTCACTGACACACTGAGCTGTTTTCTTGTTTTTAGGGGAAACTTTAAAGCAAAGGCCTCCCTCTGGGAGCATCCCAATGACTTCCCAGCCCTTTGCTTCTTGGATGCTCAGAGAAATATTTCAGAGGGTTCTTAAAATAAATAAGTAAGCAAACAAATCCTCCCTCCTGAGGGTGAGCTCGTGACACCCCTTTCCAACACCAGTTGCCTTCCTGTTTCAATTTAGACACAAAGCTCAGGCAGTGGCTTTTCACTCCAGTCTCAAGGTGCAGAGACCATTAAGTTGCTGAAGGTCAACTGCACATTGAAGTGCTGGATTGTTATGGATGTAAATCACCACAGGCACACTGAAGTCAGTGAGACCTGAGCTTGAGGAATGTGTTAACATTGGGAGGCTTCACTTCCCCCTTCTGATGCCCTCAGTAGTGCTGAAGTAGTTTCCTGTTCTCATGTGCAGAGCCGGAGATCAGTGACAGAATCTTTGCACACTTTTACTGCTGTTCCCCTGCAGCAGAGGGCAGGACAGGGTCTGTGGAGGGAAAGAGATTCTCCTGGCATGCCTCACATCCCCTATCCAGCCTTACACAAATGTAGGCCAAATCAGCTTTCCTGAAAAAAATCTTTCCCTCAGGAGTTTTCTATTGAGTGTTTTCCCCCTTAACTTCACAGTGGGTTCTGCACTGAGGAAGAAGCTGGGATGTTTCTAATTTTGTAATGTGCATGTACAACACTATTGATTTCAAGCTCTCACAATTTGCAAATACTGCATTAATTGTCTTCAAACTGAGATTCTTTTAAGGCTCACTGAAGATTAACAAAGAAGCTCAGTTGGAAGTTTCCAATTCCAGGAACTTTTGCTAGCATAGCTTTAGCTAGTACACGTGGAAAATGTATTTTTATTACGCTTGCATAGCTCAGGATATGTTGAAAAAAATTCTCAATTTAAAAAATAATAACCTCTAGCCAAGGATTTAGAAAAGGATACTTTAAATAAAAACCCCACATTTTCCAGGAGTTGCATGGAGAGTGACAGCACTGAGGTCTGCATGCTACATAAATTAAAGGAGACCATTATTGCTGATTGTGCATTTCCTTGTTAAAAATAATAAAAATACAACAAACAGATACCAGTCTAGAACATAGATTTAGGTGTTACTAAAGAACACTCTTTGACATCTTACCTGAAACTATTTGTACAACACAACAGCTAAAATAGAGGAATTCCAGGTGAGTAAAAAAGAGAGAGAGATGTGATTCTGGGGGCTCTCAGTCCTCAGAGGTCCAAGTTACTGGGGGGAAAAACCCCAACATTCCACTTGTCATCAGCAAATCATCAGAAGCAGGACGCAATCACCAGTGAGAGAAACCAGATACAAGACATTTTTATAGAGGACTGAGGCTTTAGCATGGAGCCCACAAGCCCTACATGTTTGAAAAAGTTGTTACTTTGGGCAGGGATGTTTGCTCTGTATCATCTCAAAGTTGTTTGCAGCTCTGTAAGGTACTGTGAGGGAAAGAGGAACAGTTCAGGAGCTCTTCTGCTGTCAGTGAAGAGCAGGGCAGGGGGATCCTGATCATGGGCATGTTGGATATGGACCAGCATGAAAGAATCACACAAAATGACTCTGCAGCAGAAATGTCTGCCATAAAAACTAAATGTTTCACGCTGCATATGCTGAGGTTTTTAAAACTAAACTCTGAGTAAAGCTGGAAAAGGGGTGGGTCGATCCAGGAAACACTGGGGCAGAGGGTAGAGCTGAGCTGATTTAAATGAGATGCAAATAAAGCCATCACAGCCTAACATGAATTGCTGCCAAGCCATCAGCAAGTCCTGGGCCCTTCAGACTGATGACAACAAAGCCAGAGTGCGTAGCCACAGTGCTCCTCTCTCATCGCTATTAAGCCAATTTGCAGATAAGCAAAATGTTTTCTAAACGTTCATGTCCTTCTTCTGTCCTGTCTTTTCCTAACTTAGAGACTGATGACAAGTCTAGACTTTGCTGACTTCCAACTGCCAAGCTCCCATGAGAGCCAAAGCAGGCAGTGGCACCTTGGCACTCCTTAGGGCAGCACGTTTGGTATCTGTTCTGGACAAGACCAGGTCAAGCTAAGTCCCATCTATCTCATCTCTTCAGTGTTTACAGTCTATGGCAACTGTGTATAAGCCCATGGGAAACACTTCTAAATGTCAGCATAAAAGTTTTCATGCAGCATAGTCTGCTCAGAGCCTATCCCAATGAGCCCTGAGCCTACACAGCATAGGTGCACATTTCAGCTTTCAAAAATGGCAGAAAAACCACAATTTTCTATATTGAATCCATCATTGGTTATCTATCATTTAACTGTTTTTATCTTCTGGCTTGTGACTTTGGGATTTTGGGGGAAGGTGCCTTATGAGTGTAAATGGATCAGATAAGAAAATACAACATTAGAGACTAAATGCCAACTCCAAACCCTCACAGACTTTCATGTGTCAGCCCACACAAATCAAACCTGAAGTATTCACTCAGACATACACACACACATTCATCCTCAGCTGTATTCCTTGAATTTTTATGTGCTTATAAATCAGAGCAGAAGAAGTACCTACTTCTAAACCAAGTGTTTACATAAAAAGTCTAACTCACGTTATTTACTGTTTTATCACTCTAGCAATGCTATTCCATATATGTCATTTGGAAGATTCTGTATCTTGCCCCACTTTCAAGTTTTTCATTGTTGTTTTTAAAACAGTTAAGGCTCTTCCATCAAATTCAGGAAAAGAAAAATAAAGTAGCAATTTCCTTGCAGACTATTAATGTTATCAGTTTTGTTCCCATGACCTTTCAGAATCATTTCAAAATTCTGATCTCATACCAGCCCAGGCATTTGGTCATTTAAATAATGTCCTTACACCCCGATATTGTTTATACTGTGAAAGGGATTTTTATCACCTGGCACCTAGAAATGCTTGAAAACTGGGGAACCATGCCACAAAATGCTGTTCTCCATAGCTCTCTTTTCCAACAGTTTTACATCTCCAGGATATGCACCAGATCCTCTCTCTTTTATCTTCCCAACTCCTGCAGATGCAACTGGGACTGCAGGAGCGAGGCAGAGCTCAGCAAACAGCAGGAAAGCAACTGTTGTCTCCAGAGTTGTGAGCTTTAAAGGAAAAATATCTGACTGTGGGACCAAGCTGGGAGGAAAAAGGAAGAGAAACTTTTATCTGTGTTTCCTCAGGGCTACTCTCCCTGGTTCCAGAAGCTTGAACTTTAAATCACCCTCCCAATTAAGTTGCAATTAGTATTTTCATACATTAATTCTGAGTTTTCTACCAAACGTTGTTAAAGTGGCAGCTTATCCGCTACCCACCTTTCCTGTCACTGAGGCAATTTATCTGCTCCACGGGGAGGACAGCGAGGATAAGGGAGAATGTGGGAGCTGGCAGCAGCTGGAATGCACATGTGTATATCCAGCTATTGTTTTCTTTGCTCCCAGTTTGCTGCAGCTGTGGAAACAGAGCACAAGGTTTCCAGCTTTATCACTGTAATTCATTTAGGAAAAAGGGGGAAAATGTGTGATTGCATAATCGGCACTCGCGGTTTCATGTCTACATGGGAGTGACATGGAAAGAAAACAATTTGACTAAATGCTTTGCATGCCAACCACAAATCCAGACCTCACCACCAAATTCTGGCTCTCAGCAACAACAGATCCCAGTGGATATGACACCTAATCACCACGTTACAAGGGAAAGAAACCTAAAATGACTCTGCGATTAGTCAGAGATTAATTTGTACTCCTGCTTTGGTCATTTTTGCAGGAGGAAAAACCAGAAGG
This sequence comes from Nicator chloris, assembly GCA_013400495.1. Classification (NCBI taxonomy): domain Eukaryota; kingdom Metazoa; phylum Chordata; class Aves; order Passeriformes; family Pycnonotidae; genus Nicator; species Nicator chloris. The sequence continues at coordinate 25,259 of WAAE01003979.1, read as the reverse complement.
AGATAAATGGAGTTTAAAAATTGTGTGCAGAAGAATCCCCCCCTCAGGTACTCCCAAAGTGAGGCTGGAGCGGGATCAGCATGCAGGGACAGGGACACAGGACATACCAGTCTGAAAAGGAGAGGTGCATTCACTCCAGCCTCTGTTCTCAGCCGTGCTGGGGAGAACAGCGCCCCAGAGCCTCCTAATATCCCACAACAGTCACTGATACAGACAGGGCAAACTTCAAGGTGTCTCATATTCTGTCTAAAAGAATACTTTAATTGCTAATAACACTGGAGTTTTTGCATGGCCAAAAATAAAAGCCTGTCATGCACATGTGTGAAATATTTTCCACCTAATTCTGTGACAATTTAGCGAAGTTGGTTCATCTTTATATAGGAAGAATTTATTCAATGACTGCACCTAAGGGACATGAAAGATGTTCATTACATGGTTGCCTTTCATAAGAAGACATCTCTCATAAAAATGACATACTTGATGGCAGCCCTTAAGGTAGCAGCCAAACAGTTAGTGTCTTATATTACTCTCTAATTAAAGTACTCATTTTGAGCATTTAGTACCATTTCTGAATTAAAACTGTCCTTATCTATTATTCATACATCCAGCAGTTAGAGCCTATATCAACCTAAATGCTATCAAGTGACCTTGAATTGACAGCAAGGATGACTGAGGGCAAAAGACAGGATGTAAAATACAGGTTAACAACTATCACATCACAGGCTTATATGGTATCATTTGAGAGAGGTAATTGCCTTATAATTAAAGAACATTATGACATTGAAAAAAAATGAGGACTATGTGGTGCCTCAGAGACATCTCAAGTGTTCTAGATACCTTCACAACATCCAAGCTTTGTGACAGCTGTAAGGTTTTATTAATCACTGAACAACTACATAAACACACCATTTCTGAGTGTGACGTTGGAGAACATCATAGTTCCACTGCTTTAGTGAGCCTAAGTGTATCACAGGCCATTAAGTTTCTTTTGACTCCTTGGATAAGTTATAGAGACAGTAATTTAAAATTAGAGATAAATTATTATTGTGAGAGTATGATGATCAAGTGGTAACAGCCACAGCCTCTCTTTAGTATTTATAATATTCCTATTATCCTGCTCTGTGAGACGTCTCAAGCTCAACTGTCTCCAAGATTCTATTACAGGACAGAGAACAGATTCTGCCCCCTTAATCAATATGTACCCCTTTAAGCAAAAGAATAATTCCATCAATTTCAACTGAGTATGTTTCTAGGTAAATTTTTGCTCAGAGTCATCAAAGTATCAAAATGAGTCTATGAATTAATGCACCAAACTCATTTTTTTTCATGTGGAGGTTCACAGGGAATGCTGATTAATTAAGAAATATTCTTGATGATTATTTCTGTTTCGTCTCAACTCTGTTATTCTATTTGTTCTCCTTAATTCATTCTATCACATAACATCATTGTAAAACGTGTACATGTGCACCAAAAGGAAATTATTATCTTCTCCTTCATCCCCAGTGCATGGCATAGCAGTCTGAGACACCAGGATCCCTGCTGTAGGCTTTTAGAGTTTAACCATCATTTCAGCCAGTGGCATTTGATGCTGCTGCATATGAAATGATAAGGTGCTTTCCAGAACTGAGTGTGTATTTCACTCACACAACATAAGGTTAAGTTTTACAGAGGCTGCAGTGCCCACCCAGATCCCTCATTTAAGGTCTCATTCTTGGCAGTGAGAGAGTGATGTCCTCTGCTGCTGTCCCTACAGACATCCTGGGATAGACATCACCTACAATTGCTTCATGCCACTCCAGGGTCTTCCCAGAAAAGCTACAGCCCTGATATATGAAGAACAGCTTTATCTGGAAAAAAACCCACCCTAATTTGACTTTTCAACAATATCACTGGTTTTCTGGGCTGACATTTACTGGCAACAGCAGTGGCACTGAATCATTAGTGAGAGGAATAACCTTGCCTTGAAAGGGAGGGAGGCTGGGAGCCAGATGTTGTCTTCTGCGTTCTGCTGGTTCCCAGTCTGAGCATCCCCACTGACCGCCAGTTCTGTTGTCCTCCTGACAACTTTGATATCAGCTTCTGAGTCTTTTGTGCTGCTCATCCTTTTGAGCAGGAATGGAACTATGCCTGTTGCACAACACAGCTAAAGCTCAAAATGGGCTCTTTAGTCCCAACAAAAGAGGTGGCAGGATGCACACGAGCCTCCCCCTGACGCTACACCAGTTTGTAACCGGACTTGTTAAAATATAGTGCTTAAGGGCACCTGCTTATTTACAGTGATTGCCAGCAGTTACGTATGGGTTCTGTACATATTGCTGGCTGCGGGATTTTCTATTTCCTGATTAATCTGAGAAATATTATATTAAAATCCCTTTTTCAGAACTGACCACAATATTCAAGTTTTGATCAAGACAAAGCCACTGTGTTTGGTTCCCGAAGAAATAACGGATTAAGATAATGAGGTACTGCTTTAACCTGGGTCCCACGTGACAGGTTCCTGACTGACACCACGGGGAAATGGAACATCTTTGTTTACTCACAGGGGAGATTCCACGTGGAAAGGAACTGCTTTCACTGCCAGTGTCTGCGTGGATGTAGGTGTGCTGTTGTAGCACCGGGAGAAGAGTGGGGAGCAGTGTTGCAGGGCTGTCAGTCAGTTCTGTCAGTCAGTTCTGTGACAATTTTTAACTACCACATCAGAGATAGCACATACTGTATAGTACAGCATTAAAAAGGGAAGTAAAATGTCTGTATTCAAAGCACCACATGTTGGAACTCAAAAGGAAGAAAGCAATTTCAGCAGGTACATGACCAGCTCTCTGTGACCCATGGTTGGAAAAGACCTTTAGGATCGAGTCCAACCAGTGACCTGACAATGCCAATTCCACTGCTAAACCTTGTCCCTATGTGCCACACCTACGTGTTTTTTAAATCTCTCCGGGGTGGCCACCTGAGCTTCAGGTGGTTCCAGAGCTTGACAATCCTTTGGATGAAGAAATTTCTTCCTACCATCCAACCTAAGCCTTCCCCTGGCACAACCTGAGGCCTCTCCCTCTTGTTCTGTCACTAATGGTACTTGATGAAGCTCTGTGGTACTTCACAGGGATTTCTCTGCTCCTGTACCAATGGATTTAGGTTGCTACCTTTGCTCCCTGCCCAAATTAGGCAAGGGCTAGGAGAAATGTAAGGCTGCTCTGTGCAGTAGGAATGCGATGGAATCCGAGAACTCTCCGTGTCACATTTGATGGCTGCAAGATGCCATGGCACAAACACTGTGAAGCCCCCTTGTACCACCCTGCTGCATTTCTCCCTCTCCCTCAGCCTCCCACACCAGAGAAGGGAACAAGCTGGAGCTAATACGGGACAGAGGTTAACAGCACATCTGTTTCTGGGCCACTGTGCGACGAATAATGAAGAGATTTGGAAAAATGCTTTTTTATTTCCCTCCTAAATCCGGCTTAGCAAAACAAGTAGTGCTCTCTTGGATGTCACTGCCGCACTCCCTAATCCCTCCTAACTCATTCACACTGTGCTCCTCACTCACATCTTGCTTGCATTGAGGCAGTGTCCAAAAGCCTAACAGGCACTGGGGTTGTGGTGCAACATCCCTGGAAATAAAATGGAGCATAAAAGAGAGGCGGAATGGAAACAGGTGTCCTATCGCTGCTGGTCCAACAAAAATCTAGAAACAGAGTCTCTTACCTGGCTAGAAATTATGTATAAAAGCAGACAAAGCATACATAAAATATTTGCTATAAAATGTTAATGTATTAATGAAGCTGTGCCTTATTCAAGATACTGGTAGGTGATTTTGATCCCCAGACAAAATACCACAAAAATGACTCATGCAACGGACTGAGCTGGATAAGAGTAAGTGAGGTGTAAACGGGACACACACAAAGTTTTGGCAGTGTGCATTCAACATATCCAGCAACTCCTACAACACCAGGGGAACCTATGTAGAGATACCATCAGCACTGCATGCTGCCTTCTGTGGGGCTTTCTCCCCCTGTCTGAAAACATGTACTTAAGTAGAGTGATATTAGCATCACATACCCATGAGAAGGGATTTAAGGGCAGACACCCCCAGGAAAATTAAGATCACTCATTAAAAATTGAAAATAAAAGGAGTAAGCAGTGATTCTTTGAGAAACACTAGTTGTTCCAGAGGCAGGGAAACACATTTAGCATTTACCAGGTGTGATTCACTAAACAGCTATGGAGCTCTGATTTGAGAAGGTACCTTTGTATGGATAGAGCTTCTACACCTGCTTAAATTCCTTGGTGACAGAAGAGCTTCCTGAACGGCATGGATCTAAACAACTGGCTGCTCTTGAACTGGCATTTAAGTGCACTTCCAAAGGCATTTTACAAACTAGTCTGTATTTTTTACAGCTAAAGACACAAATAGGAATTCTCAAAAAGGTCCATAAAATCTCAATAAAATCAATAGAAGTTACAGGAACTAACAAACTCCACTGATTCCCAATCTGCATTATTAAGCTTCCTTTAAAAAAAATCTGGTCCTTCAAGATGAAAAGGACATCCTCTGCTTTCTCTGAGGTGCCAGACTGAAATTATCACCATCACAGAAAAGCAGCTCCTACACATTTGGTCTCCAACCCCAGGGTTTCCAGTGGGAGCCAAGCACTAGTTGGAAAAATATGACAAGATCATACCCCATCCATTCTTCTGAAGCACCATTAACTCTGTGGAAAGTTACTCAATCAGTGGTAAATATTTTGCAGCTTCCAAATAATTTACGTCCTGTCCAGGTTGTGAAATTATGTATTTCAGTGGTTAATAATCCTGGCAATAACATCAAAATTGACAAAATGGTGTAATGCTGAACAAAGCGCCATCATTTAGAATCTGTTCTTGTTATTTTCAACATTCTTCTCTGAGTGGGAACAGAAATTCAGAAGTTGTGGGGATTGTAAAGGGAAAAGAGGGAAGGAGAAGAGATAAATATCAGGCATGCTTTGCATCTGTCTTGAGTGAAAAAGCTAAATATTTCTTTCCTCTTCAGGAGCCCGGAAGGTTAAAGGAGGAGCAAATCAACCCCACAGCAATTCGCTGACATTGCGTAGCAGCGTCTGTGCTAAGGCTGTACCACACACAGAGAGGTGACGAGTGGTGACACCATCACAGAACAGTGTCTGTGTTCAGGGGATGGGAACGTGTCAAGAACACTGCTGGAGCCACGACATCACATCTGCTCAGCTTTGTCTGCAGAAGACTTTGCCATTCCCTAAACAAATCTGGAGTGTAGCTCCAATGGGTCACACAGGAGACAAGGAGCCAGAGGAACCTGTGAACCATGCAGGGAGCCTGCCAGCTCACTCGGTGACAACATTCTTATCTCTATTGTCCCATTAGTGACAAGAGTGTATAACTTGTCCCACCAAACAGGTAAATCAAAACTCCTATGTACAGCTGCACAAAGTCAGTGCAGTAAGTCACTGCCAACTTTGTATATACTGTCAGAGCACTGGGCTTGTCCAGGATCACCTCGTCAGGTTTCTCACAGGAGTGAGTGCACACTATAAAACACATTTTCAACTTGTTCTACAAATGTGGCCCTGCAACTTAACCACACTGCCTTGGTTCTTCACGAACTCTCTCAGCTGGTTTATTCAATATTCAGTACTTAATGTATTTTGAATTCTGGTAATCTGGCTGCGTGACTGTAAAATTCCTCAACAGTCCATTTCATGCCCAGCTTTTCACGAGCAGTGCTCGACAAACTGCAGGACTGACTTCTTTGCTATTATTTTTGTTAAAGTCAAGCATCTGCTTCTCAAACTCAGGCTTAAGTCTGCGTGTTCAAAATCGAAATGCAGGGGAGGTGACTAAAGAGGCAGCAGCAGCAGAATGGGAGAGCAGCAAAAGGTCTGTGAAGCCTCTGCCTGCATTCCTTGGGAGCCAGGAGTCTGAGCTAAATTTGCCTTCTGGCTCTGACTTGGAAGTTTCTCCCGTGTTTCTCACATAATCTACTTCCCCAAGAGGGAAGCAGCGCTGACGGTCACCTGGGGAAACTGCAGTAACATCTCCTGGTAAGGATGGTGACTGCTACACCACACTATGGACAAAGGAGGTGACAGAAAGAAGGGAAAGATGAAAAATTCATAAAAACCACATCAAAATCAGAGTGGAACTTAGTGATTCCAACAGGGCCTCCAGTTAGTAACATTACCCAAAAGTTTAAATCAGGCCTTTCATTATTTTTTTTACATTTTCCTTTAGAACTTCCAGTGAGCAATATTTTAGACATAGAGCCAATATAAGATCAGTATTTTAAAACCAAATAGACACTTATCTAAAAATCCAAATAAATTCAAAAATCTGAATGATAATAGGCAACAGCAGTGTAAAGGACACCATGAGCCAGCTAACAGGCAACAAAATTTCCTCTCAGGTTTTTACTGCCTGGAAGTTCAGATTTTTTTCTGCTTAGGGGGGGTTGTGATGTTTTGGAGTGATTTTCTTTAAAATGTCATTCGAATTAAACCATCCAGTGTATTTTCTGATGTCGCTTTCCTCCTTCTCCTTTTCCCTTGCAATTACATTATTATACTAAAAAAACCAACAAAAACATCTTGTGGCAAACCAGTTTTCTGCAGTTGGTCACAGCGAGCATAGCTTGGACATGATGCATCCATCTAGGAACAATAGAATACAAAGAACTGAATTATTGGATTTGAAATGGCAGACATCCTGGGATAGCTGTGGAAAAGCCATGGCTGGACACACTTTCTCTGGAAATATGTAAGTTCAGTTCAGTTGTGGGATGGGAGAGGAAGTTTTCTGCTGGCTCTTCATTTTTTTGGTATGTTACATAAGCTCCCTTTCCTCTTTACTTTTATAACAGCACATAAATATTTTATGAACTATGGGCCTTTGAACTGTGTTGCTCTGACCCATTGACTGATTCTCATTTGCCTCTCTGAAATTGCATCTTAAGTGCTTTGAGAAATGCATCATCCTGGGCTGTCATATAAAACTCAACATAAACCCCACAACAGTAATTCTGTTTGTTGCCAATGCTGCAAGTCAACTCCAAGGACAATAAATTTCCACTTAATGTTAATAGTGAGGTTGCTGGAGACGTTGGCATTCTGATATATTAAAGGCATAAAGTGCAAACAGCTTTTAATTCATTCTTTATATGCCTTCAGTTAGCCACTCCTATACAAAAAAATAAGAAAAAGAAAAAGGGAAGAACAGCCCTTATTTCAGCGTGGAGTAACATAAATCCTGATTTTCACCAGCAAAATAATGGCTGGTATGTCTGTGGATCTCACTGTATATCTGGAATTATCTGTAGGTGCCAGTGATACCCAGGTTGTTCCAAGCCAATCCCAGGCTAACATCTGGTGCTTCACGAAGCGCACAAGACTTCCTACTATTCTGGAAAAATAAATATCTAATGTAGGGCATTTAACAGCCCATGGAACTATCCCAGGTCCAACACTGGTAAATAGCTCTGCACTGACTACATTTTCTAGAATTCTCCAAACTGTTCCAGTTCAGGAAAAGTGCCTTCGTTTGGATTTTTTTTTCCCCCTCTCTTCTTCCCATCTGTCTTCATTCTCATTCCTATGGGATGAAGGATGAAATCCCATGCTTGAAAACATAGCCAATTGCAGTTCCAGGATCTAAGGTGGAAGGCTTGGTTTGACAAGCAAATACCTCCTTTTCTTCTGAGATTACCTGTATTCCCTGTGCAGGGTCTGAAATTGCTGTTCCAACTCTTTCCCAGTTGGACTCAAGATGTTAGCTGCACCATTATTTAAAGCACTTGCTTCTGAACAAACCTTGTTTTTATTTCATTTGCTCCAGAAAAATCTCTCATCAGTATTCCTTCTGAGCCTATAAATATCCTTTGATTCAGCCACATTTAAAGATTTTATGTGCTGGAATAAAAGCCTCTCTGGGTCACTGGGGTTCCTTACTGGGGCCATGGAATCGCAGAATGATTTGGCTTGGAGGGGCCTTAAAGCTTCTCCAGTTCTAAGCTCTCTGCCATGGGCAGGGAACCTTCCACTAGAGCAGGTTGCTCCAAGACCATCCAAACCCTATTATCACCTATATTACAGGTAATAATGTAGCTAATACAGCTGCAGATATTCTGCTGGTAAGAAACACAATACTGGAGCCAACAAGATAAAAATCTTTGTATGTTGCCCATCCATTTGTTTTTCTTTTGCTTTTCTAGCTGAAAAGAACAATTTTTCTTTATTTCTGCCTTCCTTAGGGATGGAAAAAAGAGAAGAAAATTCTCATTCTCTCCTTGAATCTGCAGTTTCCAAGGTGTGTTACTGAGACAAGAAAATGCAACAAAACCACCATTTGACAAAAGTTAAAATTTTCAAGTGCCTGACTACTATGGAGCTCTTGATCAGCCTATAGATGAAAGAGATAGATTTGAACTAAGTAGCTAAACAAATGGAATCACACAAAGCGCACTTTGAAACCCCCAAAATGCACACACATTATTTCATGCTCTCAGCAGACAGAATGATTTCTCCCACTCACTCCCTCAGGAACGTGCTTTAAAAATTCCACTTCTCCCACCTTACTAAATCTTACGTCAAAATTCTTCCCAATTACGACTATGGCTTCAGCTGCTTTTTAAAAAGCATTTGATGGCCTTTCTCTACCTGCAGGTAGTTTATTTGCTTGCAGAGAAGTGCCAAAAATTAAACAGTATGCCTGCACATTGTAGTTTTTCATTCTAAAGCAAGCTAGCAGCTGAAGCAGCAGAAAAGGCTTTAAGACCCAAGAAGCCGCAGTATCCATGGCTCAGGGACTTTCTCCATGTTTGTGGTGACAATCACAGGTTATAGAATCACAATTGCCTTCCAAGAAAAAGTTGTGCCGTTGGTTCAGGTGCAGGTTGGCCTCTTGCTTGCCTGACGTTATCATCCACCTACCCCAATTAAGACATGGTTCCTTTCTTCCCTCATTTCCTTAAAAAATGGATTGATGAGATGTGAATTCTGAACAAGTGGCATCAGCAAACGCACACAGCCTGGGCACACTTGGCTTTTTCTGTACTAACACCCGGGTGCCATAAATAGGTTAAATCCTCTATGTCAGTGAAGGGAAGCAATCTGTTCTCTCCCTGTCATGTTCCTGGCATGCCACTCTCCAGTTGTACCACACAGACACAATCCCAACAGGGGACAGAAAACGGGAAGGAACACACAGTTCAGCTGCATTTAGAATTTCGTGTGCTGCTCTGGGTGCATTTCTCTGTTTTGCATGTACTTCTTGTCTTCAAGCACCTACTCCTCACCTAAGTGGACTGCCTGGCTTTATTTAGATTTATTTAACTAAGCAAGTTATTTAAGAAAATTCACACTTTTATTTCTAAGAGGTATATCAAATTATAGCTTCAAGGGAATGACATTTTGTGTTTAATGAATTATTTCTGGTTTAACCACAGCAAAACCATTTGCATTAAATAAAATCTTGTGAATACAGGCTTCACTGGCTCCTAAATTTAGGTGCATCTAGATAACAAACTGAAGATGTATCAGTGTAAAAATACACTAATGGAAAATCATAGAATTAGAAAAATGGAATCACAGAATGGTTTGGGTTGGAAGGAACCTTAAGGATCAGCTGGTTCCAATGCCCCTGGTATGGCAGGGCCACCACAGTCAGGGACACTGAGCACGTTACATTCCCTGACGCTAATGGAGCATCACTGGCTTGACAGGATAGAAAGGCAGAGGAAAATATGGAGCACTCCTTCCCACACAAGTTACATACATTCACCCAGCACACTGTGGGAGATCAAGTACACTCACTGGCTGTCTTTGGCAAAAAGAATAATAAAAAAAAAATTAAAAATTTAAAATACATTTTCTGAACCACAAGAACACTGAAATAAGTCTTTATTTATGCTGAGTTTTGTGGGGAGACAAACTGACAGTAATTAAAGCATCGCTGTGAAAGCCCAAGCTGCTGAAAGATTTCTTTAAAAAATGTTTATGCAGGAAAATGTTTTCACTTTGGATCACGGTACCACAGACAGACCAAGTTTCCCTATGGCATCAGCAGCTGATAAGCCTTGAGCAGACGGCAGAGAGGAAATATTTTAATTCCATTCCTGCCTGGCCACTGTTGCACCAGCACCAACTGTTTCAGACACTTCTGCAGAGTGGTAATATTTGCAAGTGTTTCTTCAGAAATGCGCAGGATTTAATTCCAAGTATGCAGGACTGTTTTGACACAATTTATCAATTGCTCCCAAACAGATCAGGCTTGGAGCACACTCATTCCATTTGCTAAATTCAAAATTTCCCTTGTGTAAGCCAAGGGAATTAGGCTAGACAAGGGTGGGAGTTTTCTTTGTACACTTTTGCTGTGTTTTTTTAAAGCCAGCTACTCTGGCCATGCACACTGGTTGCCAGAAGACTGAGTTCAAGTGAGACAGCACATTTACTTTCCATAGAAGAATGGCTGAGCAACAGACCTTGCCCTCTCCAATAATGCCAGTTTATAAAAAGAAACTGGCAATTTACATATCTGTATCTCTGTCTCTATCTTTTATGTTTTACTCCGGCAAGGAATTATTTTTCCTCCCTTCTTCATCATAACCCATGGGGTTTTGGCAAGGAAGAAACTCTTATGCACAAATAAGAGCACACATGGTTTATTCCCAAAACCAAAATCCAATTCACTGATACCGACTGGCAATTCCATTTTGCTGGACATGATTCAAAAGCAAATAAAGGTCATAATTCTAATAAGAACCAGTATTACCTACAGCAGAGGAAACACCTGGAGCGTGCCTAATTGGTCATCTCTAATCTTTAAAACCTAATGAAGGCCCAGCAGTAATTTTGTAGGAAATGTCCTTGCTGTTAAGCACCATCTATCTACCCCAAAAGACCCGAAAGCTTCAAACGGTCTTTTAAGAAAATGTCTTTTTATGTCAATGTCCATTAAATCATGAAATTGGTCTTTGCTCAGCAGAGAAGAAAGAATTTTAAAGAGCACAAATGTACGTGTATTTTTGAATACCAGAGCGGTGGCTGCCTATTAGTTTTCTGGCTCTGCATAGGACTTACCAGCACCTTGATCTGCAATACAGACCATTTTTGTGCTGAAATGTAATCCAACAACTTCCTCTTTTACAGCTTGTGAAAGACAAATCCTTCCTTGCTCACTGTCACAGGTCCACAGTCACGATTCAGATCAGGGCAGCCTGGATTCCCAGCTTGTTCCAGCCTTGTCCTGCTGGCCTCAGCACAACATCACAGCTACACGGAAGGCTCTTTCTGCTCATTTGGGAAACTGCCTGCCTCATTTCTTCAGAGAAATATCGAAACAAATGAAGATGGAACAATCGGCCTATTCTTATCTTTATGTAATACCTGCAGGTGACATCCAGTGACACTGCAGCAGAGCAGGATGCATGGACAATGGTACGGGTCATTTGACATTGGAACGCCAAAACTCGAGATCGTTACTTTGTTTGATGAACCAGAAACACAGAGAAGGGAGAGCAGAAACACTTCAAAAACACAACAAACTAAAACCACATACACACCCAAGGCTCCAAAAGCCCAAGGTCGAAAAAGACATCATGAAAAAGACATTTTACTTTGAGGGGGTGAGGTCCTGGCACAGGTTGCCCAGAGCAGCTGTGGCTGCCCCATCCCTGGAAGTGTCCAAAGCCAGGTTGGACGGGGCTCGGAGCAACCTGGGATAGGGGAAAGTGTCCCTGCACATGGCAGCGGGTGGGACAAGATGGGCTTTCAGGTCCCTTTCAACCCAAACCATTTTATGATATGCCCATATGATTTCTTTAACCCTAAAAACTGATTTGGCAAATTCAAGTTGTAAAATGAAAAATTTGGAATAAATATATTTAAGCTGCAGGCTTTTTCATTCTTAAAGTACATCTGTGAGGAATTAGAAAAAGCAATTGGGTTAATTATATTTTGAGTGATTATTTTCATAGGGGTTATGAATATGTGTTTAAGGTGAAATTTATACAGATTAAATTCCACAACCTGTTCAGACTGTAAATTTGCACTCATGAAACTGCTGCAGTGCCTGTTGGAGAGCTGAAGTTCAAAAGGAAATTGAATTAGAGGAATAACCTGAACTGAACAGGAGGTAATTCACTTACAATAACCACAAGGCAGTGCTTTTAGGGTGGAATCATCAACAGCACTAACTTAAGTTTCTTGCAGGAAAGAAGATCTGGGGCTTGCTGGTAGCTCAGCCTGAGGGTGAGTCAGCAATGACTTGGTGCTGGGGAAAAAAAGCTTTGTCTTACCGGGACCTACAAGAGGAGTTAGGGAAAACACGACATCCTGCTTTAAGTAAGGCAGTAAAACACAGGTTTCCCAGGTCTGTTAGAGGAAAAGAAAATGCATTTGTTTCGTATCCAAACACTGAGGAAGGGAACAGAGCTCCAACCCGGCCATCACCCTATCATGGGATGGTGTGCCTTGAGCGCACCTTGCCCTGCGCTGCACAGAACGTGGGAGTTCTCACAGGAATGAGCCCATAAGGATGATCAGCTTGGTTTAATTGGCAGGTCACAGCTGAACTTTTAAAAATAGTACAAGATCTGTTGTTCTTGTGACATTTCCTACCCATCAGCAGCAGAAAAGCCTCAAACACTCTGATAAACAGACGCTTTGCCCAGATTTTCTGCTGAGGTAAAATTCATGCCAGTAAAGGAGTTGATGTGCTGCCTTCCAATTACTCAACTGTGAAAATATTTTAGTAACTTTGGGATTGAGAACAAGATATCAAGGCAGGACTGGTCAAACTTTTACTGGAACACTGAGTCCTGTTCTGGATAAAACTCTTCAATAAAAAATAGGCCCAGATATAAAAAGTCAGAGGACTACATTAAGAGACATCAAAGGTGTATAAACCAAGATCTGTGCGGAAAGATGGAAAGAACTGAATTTACTCAGGCTGGAGAAAGGAAGAACAGAGATGTGCTAACAGACTCAGATGTACAGGAGATTTGTCACCTTTTGCAGCAAAGTAAGTTCTTCACCTGAAAATTGCCAAGAGACCAGAGGCTCAAACTGCAGCAGGAAAGATGGAAGTTAGACAGTTTAAAAGTTACATAATCCAAATTACAGCTAAGACTGCCTGGGGAAAGTGTGGAAATCTCTGTTGAAAGTTTTTAGGAACAAGTTATTCCCACATATTTAAATAGTATTTTTTAATGATTTCCTGAAGAAGCACAGACATGGTAATTTATTAGGATTTCTTAAAACTTTATTTTCTTGAATTTTCTGTGGACGCAAAGCAACAAATGCCAGTTTGTTCCCTCCCTTCTGAACTGTCCAGCAGCAAGCCAGTCAGCTCAGGAGCCATAAGGGGAACCACCCAGGGAACACCATCCAATGAGTCCAGCTGGGATTCTCTCTGACAAAAGGAAAAGAAGAGGATCCACAGAGCTCAGGTGAGAAACACCAGTTCCCCAGCAGCACATGGTGAATTTGTACCCAAAGCACACAGTTCGTCCTGCAGGAGCGGGGAGCAGCCGGGCCACCGCGGCACCAAGGACACTGTGGACGGACAAGGAACATCTGCTTTCCTGGAAACACCTTGTTCTCAGAGCAGCCTGCAAGCCCCAGGGCAACACACTTCCCTGCACTGCGAAGGCAGGCTGGCAGTAGCAGAGAACTAAATTCCAGGGCTTGGAGTAAATCAGGGAAGTACGCTTTGGTTTGAATACAGAAGGGTGAACCTAAAAGGTGAATAATCTTGCCTATATATCATATCACATCACTTATCATACCCTGTCATATCTAATTAGAAATCCCTGAACTCCTTCCAAGTGCCTCAGGTATGTTTTCTTTTCCAAACACTCCTGGGAGTAGCAGAACCTTTGTAAAGTTCCTTCTCCTCCCTGATAGTATCACCTTTTCTCTTCCAGTTTTAAAACACAATGCTGGTAGAAAGCTACATGGAACAAAATCAAACATTTATTAGAAAATCTCCTTTGAGAACAGGCTTTTTAACTGTTTCAAAACAATTTCGGAACTGTGCAAGGAGTATTACCTTTTATACCCCTTGAAGTGTATTTATAGCTGTGATCAGCTATAATTAATCCAGCTTTAAAATACTGATAAGGGAAGTATAAATATTATTTCTTTATGCATACAAAGCTTTATGCATGCCAGTAACTGATTAACGGGAACATAAATTCTGACTGTATCTGAAAGACACGTCAATCTGCTCTTCAATCAAAAAATACCTGAAGAATTAAAGAACTAAAAGACAGGGTGAGACAATTTATTCTTGTGGAGAAGACTTGGTTTGGCTCTTCCTCTGCTTGGTGCCAGAGACAGGATAACGGGGAAAATGAAGAGAATGGATTTAAGTCCAGCAGCCAAACTGACTGGCCTTGGACGCAGAGAGAAGACTCCAAAAGGACATCCTGGTGGGCTGGTATCCAGAAAAGCCTGGAAGTGTTTTGGGAGGCTGCAGATGTTTAAAACTAATTCTGGAATGACCTGAAAGGCTGGAGTGTTTTCTGGGGATAGTGTGGAAAAGGTCAGGGAGGCATCCTGAAGGACAGGAGGGGCGGGTTGCACAGAGCACCAGTATTACTAAAGATAGAATAATTCCCTGTGGTTTTCCCCTAGAAGGATGGGAGGTTGCAGAAGCAACTGGCAACCGGGTCAAGTTAATAAATAGTCTCATTTCCTATAACACACACCTACATTACCAGAGAAACACAAACCAGGCATGATCTTTCCCCAGGTCAGCTGGAGAGGAAAGGGATTGCTCATCACTTTCCCCTTGGGTGATAGGCACGCACAGGAAGGGTTTCCAAACACACGAACCTGGGCGAATGATCACAAGGGCAGGAAGTAAAATCTTGATTGTCTGACTCACTGCTTGAGTTGTTCCTCCTGCTTCTGACCCCAAATATATTTATTATGCAAATCAATAATTTAGTCAGGAGCAGAAATGTCCTCCAAGTACCCCTAAAACCCAACTACGACATGAAATCATTTAATACAGAAATGCTCCACTCTGGTTTTTTTCTTTTAAGATATCTCAGGCTGCATCTTGTTTATAAAGAAAAGCAAAGCAGAGCAGCCCACAAATTTCATTTTGCATTACAGTGACTCACCATGGTTAATGGTAACAAAATAAATGTTTTTGTTACCAAAGTGAGCAGGTATGATTCAGATACATGGAGGGTGCATGCTGAACAGTAAGAATCATCTTGAAGTTACAGTTTTTCAGTTTCAAAAGCACTTTAAGGATTTGCCAGGATATATATATATATAAAATCCCATTAAATCAGTTTACTGGTAAAGACAAGGCATTGTAGGAGGTAACAGCTGAAATTCAGGCTATTAAACCCCAGTGCACTTCCAGGTCACATTTAGTAGGAAACATGAAAACAGAAGCTGGTAAGAATGGAGAGGGCCATAAACCAAGCAGCAAACTCATTTTTTCTTTTTTTGCCCTGAGTATTTCTACAGGGGGAGAAACAACACAGACGTAAGTTGTTCCTTCCTCCCCTCTACCAAGAATTTTATTGTGACAAGTCATAACCATAAAATAATTTAAGAATTAAGAATTAAACAGACTGCAAATCAGAATTAATATGGAATGATGACAGTCAAGTAAGTACAATAGTAAAAACAATCTGCTCTTAAGAAAATCAGCAAATAGACTGGAATAGCTTCCCTCTGAAGGCTCTTGAAAATGGGACCATGGAACAATTAAGGAAGGAGCTGCCATTATGCTGTGGACATTAACAAAGTCCCTAACTACATCAGTTGGCCCTTTGAAAGAAAAAAAACCCTAAATATTAAAAAGTTCATAAAACTGTTTTCTTTACTAAGATTGACAACACAGTAAAGTTAGGGACTCCCTAACAGTCAAAATTCCAATTTCTTGAATACTTGGCAATATTTTTTTATTTCCATGAGGAAGCAAACAATAAAGAAGAGTTTCTTAAGTCAGCGTGTCCCTGCTGTGTGATATAAGTTGGCAGGAGACCTAATTCAGCAACCTCCAGAGGTGCCCTCAAAGCCAGTTTTCTATGACTTTATCAACTCTGATCCCTGACAACTAAAACCGAGTATACAAAATGTGATGGTAAATATTGTTTTGACAAAGTTCATTACATTCAGAGAGGTACAATTTGTGAGGCAACAGTGGGCCTATTAAGAGTATATTTAGTCAAAGATACTGCATTGCTTCCCCTATCCTGAGACTAATTTTCTCTTCTCCCTTCAGCTTCCCATTTTCCTCAAATTATAGTGTTTCTTCAAATTTGTAATTTTCTGCCTCTTCAAAACAGAAGGGAACTCATTTCTCATGAGAGCTTATTATCACAGAGATCGCCTCTAAAGCAGTATCTTTTGGTACCAACTTGTGTTCTATAAATGCTAAGAAAAATTATAGAATGTTATCTCATAATGGGAGAAAATTCTCTTTCAGGGAAGGAACACTTTAAAATGCATAAATGGAGATAAAAGTAGACTGAATCAGAAAATGGACACAAGAGATTTAACTAAAAAGCAGCTAATATTCTGACAAGAGGATACACTGGAATTAAAATGTACTCCAAAAAGCAGAATTAAAATTTCAATTAAAAAAGAAAAAAAATTGAAATTAAAGGCCGAAGTAATTTAATTTGAATCCTGCATTTACAATCAGAGTGCCACAACAGTGAGAAAGCTGCCATGGCACAAACATCCTCATAAACCACGTCTTTAAATGTAAGAAAAATAAGGAATAGGTTTGGTTTCTATATGTGAATTTTCTGCCCCAAGGTTGAAAATAAAGGCTCTGGGGCCACAACATACTTATGATGTTAATAATGTCTACTTCAATGCTTATTATCTAATATCTGCAGAGATGCATTTGGGAAGATAATTTTGTGTTTGAAGCAGATTAACATGTACTTAATTATCCCAGATTTGTTTTCCAACTCCAGCAACATCCTGTCCCTCCAACCTCGAGCTTGATAATACGTTGATAACAGTCTGAATTAATAAGTAGGTGATGGCTGACACCACTAATTAACGTATTACAACTGCAGTTGAACTCGAATGATGAAACACATTTAACTGCTTTCTTATTATAAGCCAGCATGTACAATAAAGTTCCCCATTTAAAATTCTGCAATTTCATCACAGAGCTATTTCAGTCAAACCTCAATGGTTAAAACACCTTTTGTATTAATCCTTTACTTTTGTTACCTGTTGTGGTGCATTTCACTCTTACATATTTCCTAGAATCCTGTGTCTATAGGTATCCCCTCCCCAATTTCTGCTAACCCCCCTTCCCCCTACGCCTTACACAGGGTTTCCTTTACTGCCCCCGAAACATTCCTCAAGGGGCGTCGAAGGATTGGATTAGCCAAAGGAAGTTCCACCTTTACCTGCTGCTACTGGATTATTCAGTGTCCCTGTGTCCTCGATCCACTCCCCTCTTTTCCCCGGATGGTGGACTCTCTGCCCCCACCCCCTTCTCCTGCCCCCAAAATAAGGAGCTGACAAGCACATGGTCAGGGTTCCAGCTTGGGAAGTCACTCTGTTGGGGTGTCTTTGCTACCATCGCAATAAAACCTGGACCTGACTTCTTGGCTGGTTTCCATTTCTTCTCCACCACACCCAAAGCCTCTCTGAGGACCTATCCTGCCTCACCTAACACGGCAATTTGCTCTGCCGGTTGCAGGAAGTGTCTCTGGGGAATATTTCCCTCAGCAGCCGCTCTTCTGCAGGCAAGCTTGAATTTGCCTCACTCGGTAAAAGTGCAGTAACCGCTGCAGTTACCCATTAGGGTTGTCTTGGGTTTTTTCTGAACTCCTGCTATTGCATTCCAGCGTCCCAATTTACAAGTACAGAGAGAAGCTGAGGTCAGCAGCCAGGTCTACTGGCTTTTAAGTGAGAAAACTTAATACATTGGGCAGCTTTGATAAAACGCTTACTGATACAGAGAAAGCTAACACATCCTACACAAGATCACTCACACAGGCACCATCTTCTTTGCCTTGTGCTATTTATATTAATTGAAAAACAGCTGCTGAAATTACCTCCTTCATTCTGGAACAGACATTCTGGAATGGAGCAAACTCAGCACAGAAAATCTGACTATGAACAAATACAAAGCCAAGCAAAAAATATGGGGGGAATAGGAAATCTCAAAGAGTGACTTAAAACCCAAAGTGCAATAAAAATTCAAACCCTGAACTAAGATACACACAATTATGAAGACAAAGCCCCGGGTGTGGTATTATCACCTACACAAGTGTCACAGAGACATAAAGAATGTGGAGAGATTTTCTCTCTTCTTCTGACCTTCAGCTCACTAATCTGGAAAATCTTTCTATGAAATGTAAAGTGTTTCAATGAAAACATTAATTTAATTTGTCCCATTTAATTTGGTCTAAATCCTTTGACAGGAAAGTAGACCCCATCTTTTAATTTCCAGTTTTATTTTCAGACATCCATCTCAGGTTCCCATCTTGATTCACTTAAAGGGTCTCATGAAGGAAGAGCAACAGTGAAAAGGGAGAACTGAACACTCATTCAATTTCTTGTCACAGACAGCACTATGTGTCATCAATTACAAAGCATATACCAGGAACAATGCTGAAAGAGCTAAATTCTTTAATTATTTTAAGCTTAACTTTTCCATGGAATAGAATTTCTCTTTTACAGTTGAAAAACCCAACAAAACCAATCCACAGGATAAAAGCCTATAACAAACTCTTTGGAGTAGTGATAATTTACAACCACAGATTTTCTAAATTTATTTCCAACTATATTTCTTTAGCTTATTGTACTTTGTTTAAATTGGAAAATGAAAAACAAAAATCGATTTCCACTATATAGTTATAGATGTCAGGCAATGCTGTTCGTTCCATGCAACAGACTTTGGCTATCAAACAATATTCTTAGAGGCTGCCAGAAAGCAATGCAAGAAAAAGTTATCACAAGCTGTCCTACACTTTGCTGCTTCCGGCATGTGCGACTTTTTATCTTGATTGTTTGCATGCAGCTTCCTTTCCAGCCCTGTTCTCCACACGCTTCTTTGTGCAGTCAATTAGTAATTACAGTGATACGGACAGACCTCTTGTAGCTTAATACCCCAGAGCAGCTCGGAACCTGGATCTAATTTTCCATAGAACAGAGGGGAGCAAAAACAGGCAGAAGAAAACAAAGAAAAAGAAGTCCTTGCATTTAATTATTTACTTGTTCTCTGTGTGTGCTTCATATATGTATGTATGGACAATGTCATCCTAAGTGAAAGACATAAGAACATGGAAAAAGATACCTCAACATCTTTGGCAGCCATCCCACAAATGGTCCTGAAAAAAGTCAGCAGAAATAAACAATGACATACCCCAAGAGTTATGAGGCCTAGGGGGAAAAATCTTGAAAATTTCCAGAGAAAACGAGGATGCAAAGAATGGGAGTTTCTAGGAGAAGACTGAAATTAAATTTTCACACAGTACTTTCTCTCAGAGTGAACGCTGAAATAGTTTCTGGCATTTAGTAGTGTTTTATTCACACCATCCCTCAGAAGGCCTTCTGTATTAATCTGTACTTCAAATGAGGCACAGATGAACCCAAGCTGGAAGAGACACCATCCAGTTCAACCCTTTTCCCCAAGACAGACTCAACTACATTATGTCATTCCTGACATATTGTTCTTAATGACTGTCGGTGGAGAAACCCAGCAATTTCTCAAAGCCAGCTGTTCCAGTGTTTCACAATCTTTACGCTTGCACGTTCTCCCTCTGATCTGACCTGAAGTTTTCCTTACTCCAGAAAGCCCCTCATTTCTTGTACCACCCATCATGACAACACACACGATGCCCTTTCTCTGCACAGCTCTTAAATTACTGGAGACCTACCACATCCCTACCCATTTTTCTCTTCTTTAGACTAAACAACTCGGTTTCATCTGATCCTTCCCCCCGAGTTATCTCTCTGAGATATCGGATCACCCTTCTCTGGACACTCTCCAATGACACACAACCTTGCTCTTGGAGAATGATGCCCAAGTTTGGGCAAAAGTGCTCCAACCGTGGAGAAGAAGGGCTCTTCAGAGACCTACCAGGCCCCGCATTCTCACAAACTCATGTGATGTTCGCCTTTTTTTGTAACAGCATGACATTTTTGACCCTGTACCCAGTGCATGGTGCACTGTAATTCCAGCTACTTTCCTAAAGGAATACTGTCTAAGGAGTTGATCACCATCTTCAGTCTCTTAAATTTCTTCCTGCTTCAGGAATTCAGCAGAGTATCTTCTATTTATCACTGCTGGCTTTAATTCTGCTTTTTTTCAGATTATGTCTCTAATTTGTCAAGATGATTTTCAGTGTCACTACAGTCCCTTAATGCTGGCAGGCCCTCCTATCTTACAAGCGCATTTAATCAGAACATTTCATTTCATCATCTCAGTTCTTAAAGGAAACACTGAGGAAATCAGGAATTAAACTCGGCACCGCTGACTGCCAAGTCCCTTTACTCCAGAGCAGATAAAGTATCAGGTCACCTCTTGGTACTTAAGGCTGATATTCTGCAGCCCTCATATTTTGTTAATGACAGGAAAGGGAATATACCTAATGGAGTGTTATATATGCTTCCCAGTATCCCATCAAGGCTCCAAGACCCTTCGCTGTGCTCAGAGCACAGCAGGTAACTTCCCAGTCACGCACCACTGTACTGGCTCCTTCCCAGAGCAACGCACTGCTGAACTGCAGGCTGGGCCAGGATGCACCCAGGAGGCGGGGAGAGAGGAGGCTTACCAAGAACTTGCACCCTCAGAGTAAAGCATTCCTGTTTGCTTGAAGTCAGCTACACTGCTTTCAACTCAAAGCACTCAGCCCACTCCTGTTTGCCAAAATAAATCTTCGTTTGCTCAAACATTGTCATTTTTAATGCTGAACTAGGTATCACTACACAGGGATGCCTAGAACTATATCCCTAACACATATAGCTATATATATGGTTATAAATGTGTGACATTTCTGAATTAGATAAGAGATATAATTACTTATATTACAATAACACTCAGATCATACTTACTGATTATACAATCTATTTCTGTCTGCTTTGGATGAGCTAATTCTCAGTATTCTGTTTTATCCTAGGGGAAAAAAGGATTTATTTCTCCAGACTTTCAGCATTTCCCATCTCTGCATTCCATCCACAGTGCAAAGCTCATTCCTGAGATTAGTACAGGGATTCCATGACTCAGAAAAGTTCAGATTCTCAATGATCTGTAACCCCAACTGTGCATCAGATTCTACAAAGAGAGATCCCTGCTCCTGAATAGATGAGGAACCATCCTGTGGCCCAGATGGATTCCAATGCACAAAATAGTCCCCAGGCTACAAGTCCGATGGTCAGCAAAAAACTGGGAGCCTATAGGAGGAAGCAGGTATCTAAATAACGCCAAAAGCAATTACAACATATTACATCTAGTTTCCTTCTTATCAGTCAGTACTGATCATCAGATCCCTTTGCTAAATTAGGTATTGCTCCAGCAAATAAGGCCCACTACGTTGCATAATGCCCACTGAACTGGGGCAGCTACCCCAACACGTTCATCTAAGCTTATAGGCTTTCAGCCAGGTATCCCGTCCTGCTCAAATTACTTAGTTTTTGAGGCACGTCTGTTACAAGCAGAAAACAACCACAAAAAATACTCGTGTATCACACAAAACAATTCATCTGGAGACAGTTTACGTCACTCACACCCAAGCCTGATGATGACCAAAAGTTTAGTCCAGCTTTTTTTCCTGTAGGACACAGGAGAGGCCGGGCAGTGTCCCAGAGCTGCCCAAGGCAGAGCACACCCTGTCACCCAGGTCCCTGCTGCCATCCCAGCTGTGCAGCTGCTTCGCAGAGCTGCTCCTTCAACTCCCTGCAAGGCCCCAGCACATCACACTGGCCCTCAGCCCACTGGCTCACGCCTTTCTTCTCCATTTCTGAGGCTCAGCTCAGCTGCAACCCCCCACACACACCCAGAAATAAAGCCCAAAATAAAAAGCTGTGGAAACCAGCCCTACTAGTGGCCCAAAAGCAATAGTTTTGGATGGAGTGAATGGGGAAAGTGACAGTACTCTGGGAAAGCAAGGAATGAAAGTAGCCAAAGGCTCACATACAGGATGTGAGAAAGCAGACAGCGACCTAGAAGTGGTCAGGATGACAAACTCACCAGCTGCCACGTTGTGGTACAGCACAGGGGGGAAAAAACTAATTCTGCCTCTTCCTTCTAACATGTCACATCCAGCCTCCTTCCCTGTGCTAGTTCACACACAGGACATTCACCAAAAGAAGGGTCTCTTTACTAACACAGGCCATGGAGGAGCTGCCTGGAGACCTGTGAAGAACTCGGGCTGTTCAAAGTCTTTTCCAAAATTTGAGTTCCACTTGACAACCTGAGTCAGTGCTCCCTCATGACTCTGATTTACACAAGTCCCTCTGGATTTCACTGATCCAACAGGCAACATTTGGAACATATTCTTGTTCAAGGTGTCCATGTCCATGGCAGGGGGCTGGACTAGGTTACCCTTTAAAGGTCCCTTCTAACCTAAACTATTCTTTGGTACTACACTAAGGATGTGTATTGGGAGGCATGGAGCATCCAGGTGATCCTTCAGAAGATGAGCAGGTCTTTAGCCAGGAACTAACACATTTAAGAACTCAAGAAATAACAGCACTTGTCCTGATTAGAAGCGTCCAAATTCTGGCATTTTAATTAAGACCCTTCTTCTAAGAAGGCATTAAAAGCAGTCATCAAAGCATTTATCTTCAGCAAGAATGGAAACAGCATTCTCTGGACCTGCCTTGTGGTACTCTACCCAGCCTATTAATCCCTCACCAATCCCTCCCTGATTTCTCACTCATGAGAAACAGCTCTCTCTCTCCAGCTCCTATTTCCCTTACGTAGAGCAACATTAAAAAAGCGCTCTAAGGGCTTTAGATCAGCAGACTAAGAAAATAAAGACAAAGTATAAGCAAATTTCTTTTTTCCTATAAAAGTTTCCAAAACCAAAGCAATCCGACTTGCAGAGCCACTTCTGCCTGGCAAGCCGATGAGAAGAGCAGGGCTCCTCAGAACATGCCTACCTTTTATTCTATTTAAAGAACGATCAAAATAATTAAACTGAGTTACAGTTATTCTTGCCTTTTTTTCGTGTTTAGACAATCTCTGCAGCCTCCAAGAGCCAGAGCAGCGCCCTGGTTCCACTGGAACCCGGTCATCCCATTCCTGCAGCTGCTGCATGAGTCATTCCAGTGCAGCATGACATTCCCTTTGTAAAGCACTGCTTCCCAAACCATCATCCTCAGAAAGCTGGCTGGCTACGTGCTGCTGGCGGAGCTCCTGGCCTCCAACTGCTGTGTGCCTTTAAAGACAACCAAGATGCACTGAACACTATCCTGGCACACATTTCCCTTGAAAGCTGCTGCTTTAGTCGCCACAGGGCAACTCTGTCCTTGTGAATGAGTGAGGAGGTGTCTCGAAATAACTTCTGAGACATAGTCTGCAAAAAGAAGTAAAAATAAAACCAAAACAAAAACCTGTGTAGAATTCTTGCTCTAGATAATGTGTCAGCATTCCATGCACATCTCCCTGGTCCAGAAAGTCTGGGAAATAGACCGAGACTGGGAATTACCTCCAGGTCTACCATATGGAAATGCAAGACACCAGGCCAGTTGCTTGTTTTATTTAACATGTGTTTCTTTTACCAGCAGTATTAACATGGCCTTGTTCCTGTTTATACTTTGGGAAAGGAAAAAATAAACTTTTTTCCTCTCATTTTGTTTTGCTCTTTTAAGAGTTCCCTGTTCCTGTCAAAGGGAGTTAAGCTAAACAGAAACAAGGCAGTTTTGTTCCAGAGTAAATGTGTCCAAACTTGGAGCTATTTGGAAATTGTTCCTACAGTTCAAATGCATAAACTCCCCCCTCCCCTTAATCCTCATTAACCTTCTGATGTAAGAAGGCCCTGAGGTTGGGTAATTATTTTGTTAACAGACCACATATAAGTATAACACAACTTTAAGGCAAAGCACATGACACCCACTCAGTGCTTTCACCAGTTAGGCGGGTCACCTATTTTAGTGGCTTAGCAGGAAAGTTTCTAATGGTCTACAAAGCGACAAAAGCGATGCTGCAGTTGTAAAGGTGCTGAGAGAGCCTGAATTCACTGTGCCCATCCACACGTGACACACTGGGAAACCACCTCATAAATTCAGGATAATCCTTGGAGAGAACTCACATCAAGACAGTGTCAGTGAGCCCCGTGACCCATCTGCAATGAACACAGAGGAGAAAACGTAAGGCTGGCGTTTCCCTGAGACGAGTCCTCCCCTGAGTCCCCTGGACATCACAGAGCAAAGCGGAGCTGCTTGCTCCCCAGGAATAGCATCGTTACTTGACAACCAGCACGTCTGTTAGTGATGCTGTAAGCACAAACGTGCTCCAGCACTCTGCCGGGCAGCTCGCAGTGCTGAACCCTCCTGCCTCACTGGGTGACAGCTTTATTTCGCTATTTCAAACTATCACAAGTCCGTTCCATTCAAGGGTTTTAAGGGAACCAGAGAGGCACCTTCTGCCCATAGGATAACCCAGACGTGAACCTGCCAGGTTCACCCGTGTTCTTTCCAACAGGGACAGCGTTTAGGCTGGAGAAGTGAATGATGAAGTAATAGCAAACTTACTTTCCAGTGATCAGCTGGCTTCTGGATGGTGTACACATGGGCTGGACATAGTAGTTCTCCAGCTTGACGCCTTCAGCAGCCAGCTTGTCCAGCGTGGGCGTCCGGATCTCAGACCCGTGGTACCCCACGTCCCTGAACCCCTGATCGTCGGCCAGGATGAAGATGATGTGCGGCTGCGAGCGGGGGGCGCCGGCCGCGGGCTCCTCTCCCAGCAGGTTCCCCGGCGCCTCTCCGCCACCTCCCCGGCGGCTGCCCCAGGCCAGGTAGCCGCAGGTGAGGAGGCTGAGCAGGGACAGCCCGGCCAGCACCGCCGCCACCATCCTCCCCGGGCTGGGGCGGCGCGGCCAGCGGCGCCCACCGCGGGCCATCCACCACGGCGGGAAGGCAGAAAAACAGTAACGAAGAGGAAATAAACCAACAAAAACCCGACAAAGCCAGGCGGCCTCGGGACAGGCAGCGCCCGTCAGGGCTCCCGCCGGGCGACGGACATCGCAGTCACCCCAACACTTCGGCAACTTCAGCCGCTGGAGCCGGTGCCGGTGCCGGAGCCGG
>WAAE01003978.1:0-39623 GCA_013400495.1 Nicator chloris | reverse complement strand
TCTTCTTCTTCTCCTTCTCCTTTAATAAGAAAGTCAAAGAACTGTCACAGGATGCAGCCTGCACTCAACTGTGATTCTAAAGAACAAAACCAGTAAATATCCACTACTTAAGCCGTCCAGGTTTTGTAGGTCTAAGATGTGATGGCTGTGATACAGGGTACATAATTCAAACTTTTCAATGGGTTAAGTAATGCACATATATTAAAGTAATGTAATCGGTAACCCGGCAATATGCACATACTGCTTTGCTAAGAGCATGGATTGGCCACTAAATAAAATTGCTTGTGAATTGCCTTTAGGTGGTATGATCCAGGGTTAATATTACCTGGCATCAGGCAAGTTCACTGTTAGGATCCTTGTAGAGGTATCACAACATGGTAATCAGAGATGTTAAATGTTGCCTTATGCCGCTCATATTTATTCAAGCATGCATGAGTACAGTATGGTAACCAAAAATTACTCAGATATGTCATGTCCCTCAGAGATATTTTTTTGTTAAAAGCTGTCATGATAGCAAAACTTTTCCTTATTTCTAGTTCTTTTATTAAATCTTTGCTTATTGATCTCAAAAAAGCTCATAAATTCAGTTCCATTTTATAATCTCAGTTGCATAGTAATGAAGCACACCTGCATGAAACCCTGCTAATATTTATGGCTTCTTGTGCAGCAGTAGGTGTGCCAGTTTTTTTTATTTCTTTATGAAAGACCAAGTTAAGTTTGTAACATACTGTCTGAGGGTCTATTACATTTTTCATACCATTGTTGTTGTGTCCTTAGACTGTGCTTATCAAGCCTTGCCCATTTTAATGTGTGCCACTCAAGAGGAGAGTAGCAGAGGTCTGGTCTCCTAAAGATCTGCTCTTTTCCAACCTAAACAATTGTCTGATTCTATGTTTATAAAACAAAATTGAATGTAGCTGGTGGGTATACTGTGTCTCCCCCAAGTCAAGAAGCCAGATTGTACTTTTTCTTTCCCCTGTACAGAAACATAAGCATCTTTTGAGAAAATTATTTTAGATGAGAATAAGGTATATGTATGTATATTAAAATGTAATCAATCAAAATACATCCTGAGGTGATATTAGAAGAAGGTTGAGTGACAAAGAGTCTGATATTCTTCCTGTGGCCTTTCCAGGAGAAAGAGTCAAATCAAGAGCTTAAATGAATATCTTTAAATTAGTATGTCTCTGTTTAATAGCATTTACTTTACAGTTTTTTGAAGTAATTTTTTAGAAGATAGATTTTATTTTGAGGAAAAAGTGAAATATTCTTACCAGATTAGAACTAATATTAGCATATTTTTTTGGTTATCCCTGGAAAGTTGATATCAGGCATTGACATGAATCAAATCAGAGTGGGCTTGGCAGCAAAGTTTAGACAATGATCTTATGACCCCATTTCATTTTAAGGCAACAAAATTCAACATTGTACAAGACTTCATCTGTACATCGTAATTATTCAGGATATTGATTATTTTCTGTGAATTTTGTATCACCTTTTGATGTTAGAAGTACAATTTAGCTGCCTAATCAAAGGTGTGTATACATTTCTACAGATATGTATATATATGTATGGCATACATATATATTTTATCCTCATGTAGGATTCAATCCTTGCTCATCATAGCAATGATTACATGATGCGTGACTAAGAAGAAGAGGTTAGACCTGGAATACTTTATTTTTGTGCTGGCAAATCTTACTTTCTGCAGATGAAATAGCAAAGGAAATGATGCAAAGAGCTGGCTGCTTCATCTGCCTTTAGTTCATTTGGAGGTGTGGTCAGAATTGTTCCCTTTTGTGAATTTTACATCTTTTTTGGAAGATGTAAAAACTGACTGAATGTCCCAAAGTCACACTTTTTCCTCCTAACTCTCATTGTTTTGCTTGACAGATGGATTTAGTTGTTTTTCATTTTTCCAGAGTGAAGGGCTGCTGACATTTATCATTCCATTTGTATTTTTTTACTTCCCTCTTCCTTTTAAAAAAAAATCCCAAATAATCAAGCACTGATATTGAAAAAAATTTAGAAGGGCATTGCAATCTGCTACTGTGTGCCTTGCTTCTCATTTTCTAACAATCCAATGCGTTGACTTGTTTTCTTGTTTTCTTGAATATACGTTATAACCAAAATCTGATACTCTTTCATACATCTAAGAATTCAGCTTCACATGCAGTAAAAGAAAAATCTCACTGCCAACTGGGATATCCTTATGCATGCTTGTATATATATGTACAGGTGTGTAGTTAAATCTTTTCAGAATTGTTTAGAAGTTTACAGTTATTATTGTATATTAACTTACACTTACCCACTTATTCTTCCTTTCACATAAATGGCTATAAGGATAAATTGGAAATGCACCTGGATAAAATCAGAGTGATCCCTGAATGAGAAGGAGTGTCAAGGAGCATATAAATTCAGAAATACAGTTAGTCTTTACCTGAAAAAAAAAAAAATCTGTGATCTCCCTCAACTATTTTTTTAATACATTTTTGCTCTAACCAATAAAATTGTCAGTTATCTAAGCATTAAGTATCTGAACACTTAGATTTTATTAAGCATGAAACAAGCCTGAGATTAATTGAATTCTGACAAACTTTAGGAAATTACAGCTGTTGCTTATAAAAAGAATAGTTCAAATAAACAAATATTTCTTTTTAGATGGTTTCCAAACTTAGAATCACTTCATTCTCTTTCTGTCAATCTTTCTTTCTTCCTTCCTTTTCTCTTGTTTTCATTCTTTCCCTCCCCCTTCCTCATTCCTTCTTTCCTTTCTTCATCCCCATTTTTCTTTTTTCTTTCCTTTTTCTTCCTTTTCTTTCTTTTCTTTATTCTTGGAATGTATTTTATCATCTGTCAGTTTTGCCCTATGATATGTCCTGTTAAATTGGATCTGTAAGCCCTTCATAAAGTTTAATAAATCTTCAGCATTTCACCCTAAGGAAATTATATTAAAAACCTTCAAATGTGAAGTTGGGCCTGCAGACGCACAGCACTGGGAATTATATCACCATAATCAGCTTGTAATGAAAGCCTCTGTCGCTGTTCTCTCCCAATCATAATCTGCCTGTCTTTATGAAAAAAGGGGGGTTTGTCTGGGTTCATCTGCAAGCTTTAATTGGAAGATGTCTTCATTTCATTCCAGCCTACTGGGATAATAACTCAGCCCCATGTTTAAACACAGGCCCTTGCCGCTGATATTTTTTCATTTAGTAAAGCATGTCTCTTTAAATGATTTAGCAAATCACCATGAATGCCAAGGCGGGATGATTGGCAGCTCATTGCTGGTGCACCATTTGCATGACATTTGTTCTTCAGCCCGGAAAGCTGCGGCAGGTAAACAAGCAGGCCCTGTACCGACTCCCTGTGAGTCCTTCCCTGTTTATTTTCTCATAATCAAATGACATTTATGGAGAGGCAAATGCAGCTGCACATATATGGAGAAAAAATGCAATCAGGCCAAACATGATGACTTCATTCAGGTGATATTTTGATTAGGGAAAGGACAGCTTTATGGCATAGAGTTTCTTGCAAGTGAAGTCAGTCAAATTCCATTTTACAATCTCTATTTTTAATATAAATACTAGTTCAAATAATTCATTGCATCCAATGGCACTGTCAGTGTTACAATGCAATATGTAGATGTGCAAATTTCTTAAAATCCCTACTTTTAATAATTCTTTAATTTCCTAATGTTCTGTTCTGCTCTCTTCTGAGTCATATTTTTTTGTAAGAGTCATATCTGTCTTTCTATATATAAATCTGTTCTGTTGTGTCACTGGAGCTTTTTCCTAAAAGTGATTTCAGAGAAGAAGGTTTTTCTGAAGTTAAATGTTTTAAACTTATTTCTTAGCAAATCGTGGTGTCAAGAAACCTGGAAGAAAGCAAATTGAAATATATAACATATAATAGACATTGCATTGTATGGTACTTGTACAGCAACTGATAATATTAGCATTCTTCTAATACACATTTCACTTCAATTTCAAAGATTGTTGGAGAACAAAAATAAAAAATGACAATTACTGAGCAAGGAAGTAATTGTGATTGTCCTGTGATGGGTTTGCGGGTACCTTGAGTGGCTACACTCTGTTTTTCAGTTATTCTTAAGGAAGTACTTTCTCATCTTTTTGCTGAAGGAGACAGCCTCTCTTTCATGTTGTCGGAAGATTTTCCAAAAGAGAAACCATGAAATTTGTCTTCAGCAGCTGTGTAAAGTGGGAAAGCAGAATCATATATTCCCCTACACAGCTAGAAAGTTGAGAGCAGAGGGCAGGATTTTTGCCCACCTGTCATACCAGTCCTTTTTGAAAAAATACTCAAATAATAGAAGGCTGGTAGGTGTATGCAGAGGGAACAGCTAATGACCTCTATTTAATAGGGTGTTAATTATTAGAAAAATCTGCTGACAAGGGTCCCACAAAGAGGGGTCCTACAAAGAGGGGGCTCAGCATGTTGTGAAAATTTGGCCAAAGAGTAAAAGAAAAAGTTGCTTTGACAGAGAGGAGAGCAAGTAAGTTCTGTGGAGTTCTTAACCATATCTTTCCCCAGTAGAAATTCTACTCATATTTTCAGCCTGAGTCTTTGTCCAGTTTTTTGGAAAGACACACAGCTTCCAGCTGTGACACAACACAGATGTATTGTTATTTCAATATGCAGGATTTCATCTCACTGAAGAGACGGGTTTTTATTGCGTCAATCTTTAGGTAGGCACTAAGTAATCTGTAAGACAGCATTCAAAATCAGACTTACTAATTGGGCTGATAGAGTTTCTTATTACTGTAAAAGTGTGCTTGCGATCCTCACACAGAGCAGGGGACAACTGCTTAGGCACTTGCTGTATTTTTGAGCATCTCAGCTTTGTCTCAGAGCAACTGAGTTCGGTGTGAGAAAACACAATATACAGAGTGCAGCCTGAACTCAAAAGGAATCGCTAATGTGGCTCAAGAAATTGCTGGACTGGGTAACTGGCAGAAAGGTGAAATAACAATTGTGCAGAGGTAATTGGGCCTGCAATTGGAGCTGAGCTGAGTGAGAGGAGCAGGAAATATTGCCTTTCAACTATGTAGCTCAAAAACTATGAAGAAAAGAGTGAAGGGACATACAGAGAGGCAGATGCGACAATAAAACTGGTGGATCAGGGAGTCATTTGGAGAGTCTGGGTCTGTTGTACCCAGTGCCAGAAGGTAATTTGGTTTCAGACTTCGGGAGGAGGAAGGCTGATGAGATTCACTGCTTGAAGGAGATGTAGTTTGGGAGACCAAAAGTCATGCATCTCCTGTTGTTGCCAAAGGGAGACTACAAAATCAGAGAGCAGGGAAGGTAGGAAAAATTAATTTAGAATTGCCAGGACTTGCTAGCTATTGTAATTTGAAGTCAGTGGAGGTAACCTAATGAGGGAGATTCTCAGGAAGCTGGGAAAACAGGGACCTTTTTGCCTGCTTTTATGCATTTATGCATTGAGGTAAGATGCCATGTTTACAAACAAGTTTGATAATGTGCACTTTTGAAAATCGCAATATAGGAGTTGCAGCACCATGAAATTTTGAAAAAAAATCACTCCTATTTATGATTTTTTTTTTAAACATAACACATAATGTCTATTTTTCCTCTTTTTATCTTTCTGATTTTGAATTTCAGGCAGAAACCCCCCATGCCTCATGTACCTATTATCAAATTAAGGTGGAGGTTGTCTAATTTATTTCTCCTTGTTGCTTTACTAGAAACCTGATGGTGCACATGATTTTAATTGCTAATGCTTTCTTCCTTTTTAATTCATTACTTTAAGCAGAATTATGTGAATAGTTGTGAAAGGAGATTCATCTAAAATAAGGATAAGAGCCTACAAATTACTACTGCTTAAGGATATCTTCAAGCTGTGGAAATCTGAAGGCACTTTGCAAAATCAGTAAGTTGAAAGATAGAAGTTCCACCCCCACATGTCTTTATACCACTTCACCCCACACAGGTGTCAGAAAAAAAAAATTTCTGGAAAAATCTCATTATACAAAAAATCTGTCCAGCAGCTTCCAATGTGACCCTTTATGATTTCAGTACAGGGCCCAGAAGGATACTGCAGATGCTGTTCAAGTTACCTTTTTTTTTCTATTAGCCTTGACTGCGATGAACAGAAAAATCTTAAAGGCAGCTGAACAAGCATCAATTTGGTATTTGACAAGACTGACAAGATGGTCTCCACGGACCTGTTTTACTCACTATGTGAATTCACTTTGCCTTCTCAGGTTGAACTCAGAGAACATCAAAAGATCATTATTATCATTGCTTGCTAGGTGAATGAATGCTTTATTCTCACAGACACTTGGAGAATGGCAGCTTCTTGTAACTGTTCATCCATTCACATATGCACAGGGTTGGCTATTTGCTATTTATTATAAATAGAAACTACATCACTTGGCCAGGAAAGAGAAAAATATTTACAACGGTAGGGGTATATCTAGAGGTACTAATGTATATACTAAACAGCTGGCAAGCACCCCACAGTTTCAGTTCTGTCTGTTCAGACTACACAGCAAGCAGATATTCAGAAATCTTTCACTCCCTAAAAGGTTGGGAGCTACATGTATGCTGCACAGTAACTGCTGGAAAAGAACTGGCCACATCCTTTAGAAGGAATTCACACCTTGAGCCACTGCCGAGTTGAAGTGTCTATAATGTTGTGTAGGATTGTCCTTGTACAGTTTTTGATCGAATTCAAAGAGCTTCCAAATATGAGGGATAAATGGATTAGCAAATGTTTTCAGTTCTGCTTAGATAATCAAAGTTATGACCAGACTTGGTCGAAACTTCTCCAGAGCTTGAGGCAGGAGGAAAGGGAGAATGAAAAGAAGGTTAGAGGAAAGGGATAAAAGTAGACTAAAAAGGAGAGGTAACAGGAGGAAGGGGGACAGGAGAAAGCAGGAGAGAAAGCAGGAGAGAAAGCAGGAAGAAAGAGATAGGTCAAATGGGAACAAAAATGGGAAAGGGAAAGAAAAAGGGAAAGGCAAAATAATAGATGCATCATCAAAGATCACTATTTCCCCCTCGTTTCTAATGAGAACAGGATTTTAGTCTGCTAGTTTTATGAGGAACAGCCCAAACCCACACTTCTTTAATCATTGTGAAGTATTAAGTACAGAAGCTTTTAAATACAACACTGCAAAATTAATTTTAAGGAAGACACTGATTCATAAATGTTGGGGGTTAGATATGTTTCTTTTTTTTAATGTAGAATTCTTTCCCATAAGTTGCTAGGAAACTAACTACTGGCTACTTATGAGTACTTGGCCAAAACAAATGAAGTGACCAAAAGCTGGGAGGGGGAAGATAGTGCGGGTTTTTGGGGGCGAGGAACCAACGGGCTGGGTTTTTGGGGCAGTGTGGCGCTGGCCCTCGGCAATGACGGACAATGAGGCTGCTTTTGCTTGCTGCGAGAAGAGTTCAGAGTCACCTCCGATTCCAGGCTAGCGAAGCTCGGTATCAGTGTGGCCCCGCACCTCGCCTGTTCTGTGAGGACACCTCACAGGTGTGGTGACCTCGCCTGTTCTGTGAGGACACCATTCCAGGTGGCACCGCAGAGCTTCNCCCAACAGACACCTGTCTTTCAAACCCAGACAATAAAGAAGTAACTTCTAAAAATTTTCATATTTTACTTAAAAATATTATTAATCAAGGTCTTACTGTTTTTTTGCAACTGGACTTTTTTTTCAAAGGATCCATCTTTCCCCAAAATCTATGTATTTAAATAATTTCAGTGTCTCTATCTTTATTTAAAACAGGATTGAGTACAAGCTGATTTGTAAGTATTTTCAATGAGTATAGAAAGAAGTGGACAAGCTCTCACAATATAAACAACTGAAACGACACAAGTATATCTGTACTGCTAGACATTATTGCAAAAGTTATGAAAATGGGATTTAATGATCAGAAATCTCTAACTATACAAAATCACAGAAATGCATTTTCTGTCTAATTTTTTTCACAATAATTTAATTCTCAGCATGAAATTTTGCATTCTACATGGCATCTTGGCTTCTAAATATTTTCATATTTAAAATCCAAAGTGATTCAGTGTTCACAATTTTTGAAAGCAGTGGATGACTATATGCAAAAAGGAAAGGGATGGTAAACAAAAATTTTAGAAGAGTCATGATTTCTTTTGGAGAGATATGTAAAAGTACGGGGGTTTGACAATATTGTCACATAGAAAAATGCCCTAGGGTCCAGTTCCAGCTGAAATTCTTTGACTCTTTTAGTTGGCTAAAAATCATATTGAAACAAAAAGTATTCATTGTCTGCCAACAACTCATATTCTTTTGCTAGAGATACTAGATGCATTTCAGGCATTTCACAGAGTACAAGGGCATATATCCCTTTTAGAATAATTTGAGCACAAGACAGAGCACCAAGGAGATTGGCAGTGACACTGTCTAGTCTGATCTGTTCCTAGCAAATAAAGCTGCTCAGCGATGAATTTTTTTTTTTTAATTGAAAAAAAATTATCAGACAAAAGTTTCATCATTTTTCATGCATTTTTAACCAAACTCTGTCTGAAACAAAAAATAGACTTTGGCAGGATAATACTTCAAAAGCATATCACAGTTTGTCTAGTAATGGCATTATCTAAAACATGAAAAATTCTGGTACCAGCCCCCATATCCTAGATAGGTACTTCAAGACATTTTTTATGAGGCATGTTTCTCTCAGTTTCTTATAATGGAACAGTTCTATTTGCCTAACAAACTAAAGATTGAAAGAAGGCACTTGTTTCTTCTGTCATTAGTCCACTAGCAGGTTTTACATTCAATCACTTTTGTCATGTCCCATCCCACCATGGCCCTTCCTGTCCATGCTTGTTTTGATTCTGTGGCCATTAATTTACACAGATCAAGATGGTTTTAATAGAGAAGACCAAGGTCTCTCTTTTCCCTTTCATGCCTTATCCACAGCATCAAGAGATTTGTGTCCATGTCATGCAGCTGTGTTTGGGTAGCTGATGCTGTGGACCTCCAATGGTCAGTGGCAAAGCAGAGCCTGGGATCCAAGCCCCAGCAGCGAGCTATTTGGCTTCACTGTCTCTCATACCGTGAAGAGTACGTGTTTCATTAACTAATGAGCAACAAAATGTTTGACACCTCTTCGCTGCAGCAATTTAGAATATGTCAGTGATCTTTCTCCTCTGTGATATATGTTTGACCCTCTCTTGTTACAGAGTATGTGAAATGCAATACATAACCTTTGCTTAGTCATTTATTTTCTTTTTCACTACATCTAGAGCCACTGTTGGCCCATACTTTCTATTTTATTAATTCAGTATGAATATTTAGAAAGCGATATATACTTGACTACAAGATCAGTTGCTTTTAATGTTCCTGTTTGAAATCATTATGTATTATGTATATAGATGTTATATTCTATATATGTGGAAGAGCAAAATCAAGTAGAGAAGCCTGATTTCTGTTACCTCCTGACTAAGAAAACTCAGCCAGAACTGCATTAAATTCTCTCTGTTTCCCTTTGAATCCTTGTAACAAAGGTCAGAAAGAGAAGATAAAAGAGAAACAGGGAAATGCTGTTTATTGCCAGAACTGTAATGAATAAGGGTCAATTCAAAACATGGACAATAAAGAAACAAAATCTGTAATGAACGTGTTGAGATCTTTGAATTCTCAAGTAAAAAGTAAGGCGTAAATACAGAAAGTGCCAAAAAAAAATCTTCAAGAGGCTAGAAAGCATCTTCTAGAAAAGAAGCTGGACCTATATGGTATATGTACCACTTGGCAATTTTCTATTAAATACAATAATTGTTCACAACCACTCTCAGACAAATAGAAGACAACAGGTTTTTTCCACAGAGAATTAAATCAATCGCAAAGCATCAAACAGCCTTGAAGGAAACAGCACTCTTTTCTTTGTGTCTCTCTGAAGGGTGCTCACCATGTTCCAGCAGTGTCAAAAGCTCATTTTCTTGTTCAGTTTTGGAGTTCTCAAGTCCACCAAAAGATCTAAGACATGATAACTGCATAGGCAGAATTCACACATGGCCAAGGCAATCATATTTAAGATTTTGGGGCACAAAACTTATTCCTTTCTTTAAAGTATGGGCTGCTGGGAATGTTAATACAGCAATCACAAATTGAGAAAACAATGGTCATAACCACACCAGTAACTTTTTAACATGATTTATGTGTAAATTCTTATTCTAACACCAAATCGTTTGCTAGTTTGGGGAACAAACTTAACTCTTCTGTTCATTTCCTAGAAGCATCAGGCCTATATATTGGGGAGTTTTAATTATAAAAAAGAACTCATTCAAAAAGTGTTCTGTTCAGGTTGTGAATGAATTGAAGGTTAGTATCAAATAGTAAATATTTTCTAGAAGTACAACCTCAGAAAGAAGTGCACCATCATAGGCAAGCCTGTCGAAGCTGGCTGACACCTCTGGGCTTCTGAACTCCTTGTGGCCAGCAGCTTGGGCAATTGCCACCACAAGTTTGGCAGCTGTAACTACACTATTTTTCCAGGGCATTGGTTCAACACCTGTTGAGTGTATGCCATGACACTTGGGCCCTGGTCAGATTCCTGCACCCATTCAGGGTCTTTGGCATTCTCACCACTCCCAGGGCACAGTAGCCTGCATGGGCCCCCAGAGAGGCCTGCTGGCCCTCAGCCACCCAGCTGAATGTCCTGCTCTAAGTATGGACAGCAGCTGGCCAAGGGTCCTGCCTCTCTGCATGCTGGGTACAGTTTAGGGAGCTGGCAGCACAAATATGGGCAAGAGTACATCTGGAAAGCATGGATAAGAGGTAGAGGATGCTGGACTAAGAGGTAGAGAGGGGGATAAAGGATAGGAGGACAAAATTCAGAGAGGAATATGGATATGGCAGGTGTACTATCCCATCATGGTTACATTCTGGTATCTGGTAAATTCATTGTGTAAATACCTGTACGTTTGCAGTTTCAGTAATTGCATATTGCTCCAAGATTGCTTATACTCAGAAGTATCCATAGTATGAAGCAGCTGGTCAGCAATGGTAGCTTATCTCCAAAAATAAGCAATTAGTACTGATGAAGATGTCCACTGGTCAGAAGGTGTGCACAACTTCTACATCCCTGTAGCTGATGGATAGTAATGGTTTGCTCCAAGTAGTAATTAATCACGGCCTTCAGCTAGGGAACACTGATTCCACCAATAGAAATTTGTTCCTGAGAATCAAATACTTTTCCCTGGAATTTCCTGTAATTCAGTATTTTCCACATATGTGCTTCTTCCTGAGCACCCACCAAATGCCTTGGTAACATGCTAATGCCGTTGACTTGCCTGGGCTTTCTGGCTGCCTGGCAGAGCCATTTAAGCTAACCTGTGCTGCTCTGCTGTAAAATGGACTGAAAGCACTCACGCAGATAGTTACTAGGTAACAGCTGTGAGGATGCAAGGATAAGCTTCCCAAATTGTTTTCATATGCAAGTCTTCTGGGTAAAAGGTTTGAGCAATTCCCAGGAAAGCTGATTTAAGTCTTGAGGTCTGAGTGCTGTGCTGATTTACTTCATTGGTGACTGTAATTACCCTGTGCTCAAGCTCCCAGTTATCATTTTTGTTTCAAGAGCATTTGCTGTGCGGATGCTTAGAGTAGTAAGCCTTAAATTTCAGTTCATTGACATATTGTCGCCATACAAAAATGCCTCTGAATTTGTCCTGAAATTCCCCTGCTCAGACCAATAATGCCATTTAGTTTCAGCACTTTAATTCAACACTTACAACAGCCCTTCCTAACTGCACTTCAGAGACAAAGTCACTTGCACATACCTTAACTGGAAGTCCACACAGCAGATCTCTCTCCTTTAAATATTTTTATCCCTATTGTCTTAATGACACAGACCACTGGTTCATACAGCTTTATGTAATCCAACTCTGTATCGTGTTAATTTATTTTAATGGAAAGAAGACATGAATTCTGTTAAACAAAAACTTCATTCTGTAAGGTTACACTTTTCACTCTGACATTTAACTATGCCTAAAGGAAGGAAATGTACATTTTATAGGAAAATGACATTAAGCAGCAGAATTTATCCTGCAGGACAGGAAGAATTTTAAAGTAACTTCCCTATGGTGTTTCTACAGTGAAAATATGAGTGGCTGCAGAATTTTGATATTGCTTTCCATTGATAAGAATATAAACTGAAGAGAAACAAATGAAAAATTATTGAATAGACAAGTCTCATGCTGTTGATTCCAATCATTATCAGATGACATATAATGGAATACTATTGAATCAATTTATTAAAGCAAGATGAATTGAAATTATTCAGAATTTGCTAGGTATGCCTTTGTCCTTTTTCAGAGGAAACAAAAAAAAAGGTGACTCAGAGGTGACCTTATCACTCTCTATAGCTTCCTGAAAGGTGGCTGTAGTCAGGTGGGGTTGGTCTCTTTCTCCAGGCAGCAACTGACAGAACGAGAGGACACAGTCTTAAGCTGAGCCAAGGGAAATATAGGTTGGATATGAGGAAAAAGTTTTTTACAGAAAGGGTGATAAAGTACTGGAATGGTCTGCCCGGGGAGGTGGTGGAGTCACCATTCCTGGATGTGTTTAAAAAAAGATTGGATGTGGCACTCGGTGCCTTGGTTTCTTTGAGGTTTTAGGGCATGGATTGGAGTCCATCTCAAAGGTCTCTTCCAAAATAGTGATTCTCTGTTTCTGTATGTTTGAGGTATGTCAGACTATGAGAAATTCTAAGTAACTCAATCTCTATGCAGACTTTATAATTTTCTTTGTTCTTGCCTAGTGTTGACCACATATCTTTTCCAGTATGTTATGCTACACCCTTTTCACATCTGGTTTCTTTCAATGCTGAAAGGAAGTTGCACTGATTTTCAATGTACCCAAGATCTATGGAGGAAATGGGAAATAAAATCTCTCCTTTCCTTTTTTTCTGCCCACGTGACACTTCACCTCTTTTGATTATGTCCCAGAGAATAAGTGAAGCCTTGAGTGTTCCTGTTGGAGCAATTACAAAGTGGTTGGATTATCATGGGTACCAAGGATTCAGGGTAGAAACAGAAACCTACTCCTCATTTCACTGGCATGAGATAGTGTTGTAAAACCATAAAATCACAGAATGATTGGGTTGGAAGGGAACTTAAAGATCCTCTATTTCCAACTCCCCTGCCATGGGCAGGGATACCTTTCACTAAACCAGATTGCTCAGAGCCCTCCCCGGCCTGGCCTTGAATCAGGGATGGGACATCCACCTGGTATGGGACATCCACCTGGTATGGGACATCCTGGTACCTCCTCAACATCATGGGAAAATTTCTTCCCAATATCCAATCTAAACCTGCTCTCTTTCAGTCTGAAGGCATTTCCCCTTGTCCTGTCATTACAAGCTGTTTTAAGGAATCCCTCTCCACCTTTCTTTAGGCTTCCCTCAGGTACTGGAAGGCTGCAATTAGGTCACCCCAAAGCCTTCTCTTCTCCAGGCTGAACCATCCCAATTCTCTCAGCCTTTCCTCATGGGAGAAGTTCTTATTTCCTCTAATTAACTTGTGAACCTCCTGTGGACTTGTTCCAATAGGTCCATGTCCCTCCTGTGCTGGGACCCCAGAGCTGGATGCAGCACTGCAGGTGGGGTCTCAGCAGAGCAGAGCAGAGCAGAGCAGAGCAGAGCAGAGCAGAGCAGAGCAGAGCAGAGGAGCAGAATCCCCTCCCACACCCTGTTGGCCATGCTGCTTTGGATGCAGCTCAGGATGCACTTGGCTTTCTGCTGGGTCATGTCCAGCCTCTCACCCACCAGTATCCCCCAGTCTTTCTTGGCAGGGCTGCTCTCAATCCATTCTCTGACTAGCCTGTATTTGTGAGATTGCCTTGACAGAGGTACAGTACCTTGCATGTGGACTTATTGCACCTCATGACGTTCAGGAGTGTCAACTGCACCACTCATCTTGATGTCATCTGTAAACTTGCTCAGAGTGCATGCAATCCCTTTGCCTGTGTCAGTGATGAAGTCATGGAATGTCATGAAATTCAGACACTTGTCTGAATATGGACTGCCAAGGCACCTCAACTGTCACTGATTTCTGTCCAGAAATTGAAGTCTTGACCATTACTCTCAAGACACGACCATTCCTTATTTGCTGAACAGTCCACCCACGAAATCCATCTCTTGCCAATTTAGAGAGAGGATGTTGTGGGAGATCATGTCCAACTCCTTACAGAAATCCAGATAAGAGACACCTGTAGCCCTTCCCTTGTCTGCTGATGGAGTCACTCCACCATAAAGGGCCATAAAGGGCGCTGGGGTGGTCAGGTGGGACTTGCCCTTGGTGAAGTCACCCTAGGTGCCCTGAGTCACCTCCCTGTTCTCCATATGCTAAGGCACAGCTTCTAGGATGATCAGTTCCAGGATCTTCCCAGGCACAAAGAGAATGCTGACAAGTCCGCAGTTCCCGGAGTCCTTCCTTCTACACTTCATAAGTTGGATACTATGTTTCCCTTTTCCTAGTCCCTTGGAACTTCACCTGACTGCCATGACTTTTCAAATGTCAGGGAGAATGTCTTGGCAGCTGCCTCAGCCAATTCCCTCAGGACTTTGGGATGCATCTCATTGGATGACTTACACTTGTGTGTGTTCAGGTTTTCTCAGGCGGTCGTGAACCTCATCTTACTTACACTGGGAGGGACTTTGTTTTCCCTGTCCTATCCTGCTGATCATTCATTTGAGATGTGTGGGAAGAGAGATATCCAGTGCCAACTGATGCAAAAACATTGTTTCACACTTCAGTCTTTCCTTGTCTATACTTACTAGTTTTTCACTCATGTTCATCATTAGACATTAGAAATTTCTCCCTGAATTTAGTTGATCTTTAATTTTTAGAGCAATCAAATATGTAGACATTTGGTTGAGCATGAGGCTTTTTTTCAGAAAAATAATCCACAGCTTTTGACTTTTTGTGTAGTATAATGTCCCAATGAGATTTTTTTCCTGCTTTTGTTTTCTGCCTTGCTGCCTGGCTTTACTTTCTTATTCCCTCTGCATTTCACTATACTGAGAACAGGACAAAATGTCTTACCATTTAGTTAAAATGAAAAAAAAATTTGACTGGAGGGAATTTTGTAGGTGTTTGAAATTAGGTGGCAATGCCCACTTTCCATCATAACTATCTGCTTTCTGCTTTCAGAGGAACAAGGAAGCTAATGCATTGTGGTGAACACAACATTTTGCACTGATAACTTTGGCAAAAATGGGTGTGGCCAGGAGAAAGTACCCACATGGCTCATTAGTACCCTATGGATCAGAAGAATGTCAAAAATTGTGAAAGCATTATGGCACAGAGTTTGGTGTCTCCTTACTGCAAACACTGCAAACCTAAGAAGTGCTGGATGTCAAGCAAGAAAAAATGTTGTTATGTTGACATGAGTACTTATTATACTCAATTCATTATTTATCTGGTCTGAAGAAGTAATCTGTGGCAATGGCTTGGTTAAATATTAGCACACTGTTGAGGGAAATGTACAAAATATTCTTAAATTATTCATCTAAATTGGATTGGGTTTGCTATTATGGAGGTAAAGAGTGAACATTCAGGTTGCTTTGGAGATAGCAGTGGAGGTAGATGTCCTAGATTGCACCTTAGACAAAATAATTTCAAACTTAGTCGAGTTACTAGTACGTCTAACCTGAGTGTAAGACTTCTCAATGTAAAACAATCCCACAAAAAATACTGTTGTGGCTGCTAATCACAGAACAATCTCTATGTAGACATACTAAAAAGCTTTACAGTTTTCAAGAAGGACTTCTTTGCATCCATTAGGTGATATTGTGCAACCTCAGGTGTCTTGGTTTGAAAGA
This sequence comes from Nicator chloris, assembly GCA_013400495.1. Taxonomy (NCBI): domain Eukaryota; kingdom Metazoa; phylum Chordata; class Aves; order Passeriformes; family Pycnonotidae; genus Nicator; species Nicator chloris. Next base: position 23,777 of record WAAE01003978.1, on the reverse strand, counting down.
CAGGTGTCTGCTGGGGAGGGCAGGGCGTCCCTTGGAATGAAGAATTCAAACCTCCTCCCACCAAATTATTATAGTTTAGAAAATTAAAGGGCTCTCAGGAAGAGGTATGGGGATAGGAATAACAGTTCTTTACTAGTATGTATAACAAAGCAAAACAAACAACAACTACTACAACATTAACAACAAAACAGAACCAGGAACCTCGAGGGGCTTTGCTTCACAGAGCCCGGGGCAGTCTGATCTCGGTGCTCCTGCAGGATTCTGAGAGCAGAGCTGGAACAGTAGAAAATCCCAGGCTGGAGGATGAGGTAAATCAGAAGGTCCATGGTGGTGGCTGGAGCAGCAGGATGTCCCCAGCAGGCAGGCGTGGGATGTCCCAGCATGGCAGGAGGGCGTGGGGCCACTCTAGCAAAAAGAGCAGCGCCAAAGAAGTGATGGCAGTGAGACAGGGCCAGCCTGGCCTGGCTCCAGCAAGGGCAGGAAGAAGGGAGCTCAGAGTTCCCAGACACACAAGCAGACGACAGCAGGCTTCCCAGGATCAGACTTGGTGGTGACTGTGAACTCCTGTCGCAGCAAGCAAACAGCCTTGCTGCCCTCACTTCAATGCCGAGAGCCCAGCTGCCCCCAGCCCCATCCTTTTGCTGCCCCCAAAACTCTCATAGTCTTCCCCCTCCCAACTTTTGGCCACCTCTGTTTTGGTCAAGCACCCATAAGTACCCAGTAATTAACGTCCTAGCAACTCAGGGGAAAAAATTGTATAAGTAAAAAAGAAACAAATCTAACCCCCAACAACAGGTCACTCACATCAGCCTATCTTTCAGTGCCTACTAGTATTTGGTGTGCCTAGGCAGCCTTCTGGTCAGTCAGCTTTTCTAACTTTTTTAGCAATTAATTCTGACGACGTTTTAGACTGTATGCTGGTTTTGGCTGACATTGCGCTAATTTTCTTCACAGTGGCTGGTATGGGGCTGTGTTTTGGATTTGTGTTATCCACAGATTTGATAATATATAGGTGTCTTTGTTACTGCTGAGCAGGTCTTGCACAGAGAAAAGGCCTTTTCTGCTTTTTGTACTCCATGCTGATGATGACGTTGGGGATATGCGGGAGGTTGGCAGGCAAAACAGCTGAGATGGGTCACCACAACAGACCAAAGGGACCTTCCATATAGTAAGACATCGTGCTCAATAGAGAAAGCTGGGAAACGAAGGAGCAAGGGGTAGACTTTTGGAGTGATGGCATTTGTCTTCCCAAGTCACCGTTACGTGTGATGGGGTCCTGCTCTCCTGGAGCTGGCTGAACACCTGCCTGCCTGTGGGAAGCAGTAAACTAATTCCTTGTTTGTGTTGGGCTTTTGCTTTCCCCAATGTCTATCCCAACCCAGGAGTTTTGAAGTTTTACCTTTCCAATTCTCTCCCCCATCCTGTTGATGAAGGAGTGAGTGAGCAGCTGCATGAGGTTTGGCTGCTGGTTGAAGTTAAACCACAACAATACTGCTGGGAAATGCCTCCAGGCTTTTCCTTTCATTTTAAAACATGCCGAATTTTGGGGTAGTTTGTTTGAATTGATTTTAGCTAGGTGGCAAGTATTTGCATTCTTGGAGATCATGATGAATGTAGTTTTGAAACACGGCTTTGCTTCCAGAAAGAACAGTGGGAAATTTTGGACAATGTTTTTCCTTTTTCTGGTTAGATATACATGATATTCAATAGGAATGAACAATTAACTGCTGCTAAAAATGGAAAGCTATCTGCTCATGGAGACAAGGCTTGGTAGACATACAACATTATCATTTTAGCACCCCCTTTGAATCCTTAGCCTACCAGGAAAATTGGTAGATCTCTTTTGAAAACTTTTGAAGGTAATTTGGGGATTTGGGTGACTTTAAAATATTAATATTGTACATATATGATATTGGGTAAAATAGCACCTTTGCATAACAGGGGTTTTGAGAACAGAATTTCATATATGACCGACTGTGACATGACTGCACAAACTATGTGGCTCCCAGAAGCAGGCTAGGGAAACACCGTTCCACTAGCATCTACCATCAAGCTTCAAAAACTAGTTCTAGTGGAAATGTAGCTTCAAGGAGAATGAAGGGGACAAACAACTCTCTTATTAGGTGTCTCACAACATATAATTTGAGTATTGCTCTAACTACTTCACTAAATTCAGCCAGTCTAGAGAGTAATACCATGACTCAGGAGTGGGAGTCTTTGGATCTTGTAAGATGACAAAGAACATTTTCCAGGCAAGTGCTGCAAACAGGGAATTCTTTGTAATGAAAAAAATCCCATAGTACACCCATTTTACTGCAAGACAAAATATCTAAGAGGATATTTCATTCAGAGGACTTTCATGCAAACTTTATTCATGCCTTAACTCTTCTTGCATACTCCTTTCTTCTGGATACCTGTTGGATTACCAAAATGAAACTATTAAGCTTTTTGTCAGTTCATTTTCTTCATGTCCTGTATGCCTGTAACAGCTGCAAACCATTTTTCCTCTGAAAGGACATATGCATTACTTCTTAGTGCTTCTGAGTACAATTTCTATGAGAGGTCAATTAATCTGGAAGATGAATAAAATGAAGAAGGGGAATGGAACAAGGAAGGGGAAGGGGATGGGGAAGGGGAAGAACAATTTATTCCACATTTATCTAAGTTTGTATTTGATCTTGGGCAAGACTATTGAATCACAGTTTCTCCCAGGGTTCATTGAGTGTATATATTTCTAATTTTCTGATGTTAATTTAAGATTTCTTGATCTTGATTCCTAGAGTTGGTTTCACCATACTGATGGACACTTCAATCATTTTGGATCTGTTCTCCATGAATATTGATTTTTCACTTGTAAAATCCATATGCTAATAATAACAACATCTTTAGTACTCTAGCTAATTTGGTTTGAGCATGGTGCTAATAACACCCAGGTCATGGGTTCAATATCCTTGTGGGCCATTCACGTGAGAGTTGGACTTGGTGATCCTTTGGGTCTCTTTCAGCTCAGAATATTCTGTTATCTGTAATCTGTATCCAATAAGTTAAAGAGTTAAAATTATAGATCAAAAATATTTTAAAATGTTTCCTTAGATGTTTAATCCAGATTTTCAAGATTTAAATATACCCTATAAAATAGAATGAAACACTAAAAAATTAACTAAAATTTGAAAGGTTTTTAAAAATATTGCATATATTAGCCCTACTAAGGCAAAAATAAAAATGCTCGATTTTTAAGAACTGATGGACTTAATTTTTCAGTGTCTCTCTGTGGAATGTTTGGCTTTTGAAATATGAACTTTTACCAAACCCCCTAAATTTTACCTAAAATATTCTATGTTGTTCTAGCAATATAATTCCTCACAGGAGTGTTGTGAAATTTATCAGTGCTTATGAACTAGAGAAAAGTAGACCTGAAAAAATACTTAAGGCTTTCTTTTCATTGTTCCTACAGGGTTGTTTTTTCCCATTTTAAAGTGCTAAGGATGTGATCTACTGTGTGTCTCAAAACAGCAGCTGGGATATTTTCATGGGTTTTTTGTCTATTCTTGCATTGTAGCTGAACAGCTGAACTCACCACATAAATGGGAACTGTAGGTGCCACAGTGGCATGTTCTTTCATGTTTGCCTGCTTCAGATAGTGAAGTTTATATGTGGTGAGAGGTTTCCTGACTACTCCTGTCAGTGACAAGTACAATTTAGGTAGCTCTCCTTCCCCTTCCTGTCTCATTTATGCAACAAGAGTGTATCTAGCTGAGAAAATGATCAGACAAATACCAGAAATTTCTCAAGGTCATCTGAAATCATGTTTTCTTCCCTTATACCAGAAAAAATATTGTGGCGCAGCTAAGGGAATAGGGAGACGGGAAAGGGAGGGGGTACTGGAGAAGGAACAGTGGCTTCAAAAGACAGCTGAGCAGTGGAAAAGAAATATAGATTGCCAAATGTTACCTTAAACAAATACCTGTGAAATCTAGACCTGGCTTAAACTAGAGCAAGTGGGGTTTAGAGATAGTGTCTTTCTAGGAATAAGTTTACCAGTTCTTTTAAATAATGAATTGCTTTAATGTTGCTCAGTGAAAAAAAAAATGTATAGTTAGAGAACAGAGCCGTACATACCCTCAGGCAGTTTCAAACGGAAAAGGGAAACAAAACCAGAACGAGATGTCGTTGCCAATATGAAGCTCTACTGATTAAGTTTGATACTATGAGCTCTGCTGGGAAACACACAAACAGTACATAGTAAACTTGCTTCAGACACAACGTTGAATAAACTTTACAAAACTGTGAATGGTCTTATTAAGAAAAGGCAAAACAGCACTTCCATAGAGGAAAATAGCACACCACTTCTTTGTTCCCATTATAAACCTGGCAAAACCTAATGTTTCAACTATTGACAGTCTTCTTTTGTCTAAATAAATATTAGGTCTCAGGTCATCTGGTAAGATTACAGTCTACAGAGATTTTTTATTTATGTGTACATGTTAAAGATCTTTTACCTCATAGTTAATGGAAAGTTGTTTCACTGTTCAATATTCAAGATGTCTGTCAGCTTGATATTCAGATATTGGGATTTGCCTTCTGTCGTGGCTTAGGAATGATATGCCCCAATTTAATGTTCTCAATAAAACACACCAAATCATGATATGCTCACTCACCCCCCCATCAACATCCCCCTGCAGCAGGATGGAGGGGAGGATGGGAAGCACAAAGGGTAAGGATCACAGGTTGAGATAAGAACCAATTACTGGAAAACAGCAAAGAAATATGAAAATAAACAGTAGCAATTACAATATCAGTGATGGAGAGAATTGGTGCTATCTGACTTCTCCCTCTGCCATGCTTCAAAGGGACCCCTCATCACATTCCTGGAAAATGACATGAGATGGTACAGAATAACCTCCAGGTCGTAGCCATGCCTACTCCTGGCTACTGCAAAAATTAACCCTCTCCCTGTCCCTGGCCTGGCCTAGCTAGAACAAGGACACCTAGTAAAATAATCCTAATAGGCAGTACTGAAGTGCACAGTAAAAATGTATATATCAACAGACATTTAGGGTCCAAGTCTTCTCATTTTACCAATTTATGAAAGGAAAAGAAAGGGAAAAAAACATGCTGCTCTGCTATTTAGACTGAAAATATCTGTGATGTGTCAATCTTTTTGTGAGCTTTGGGATGTAAGAAAACACCTGAAAACACCTCAGCATGAGTGTTATACCAGAGCTCTCATACTGGGCTGGCAGATCATACCTTAAGTGAGACCTTCTCCAGCATCTTAGCCTATATCAAAATTAGAATAATAAAGATATGTATTCTGCAGGGATAGTCTGAAGGCAACATTTTGTCTGCAATTGGAAATGTCTTGCACTGACTTCATTCAACTTAATAGAGTATACCACTGGCTGGGATTTTATTTTATTTCACTAATGTAAAGAATCTTGTACATTCAGAGGAGAGAAAGTTGATGGCTTCTTAAATTTCATACTGTTGATAAAGGGTGGAAAACTTCTCTTCCTGAAAACAATATACTACATCTAATGGTAAATCACCAGCAAATTCCATTATGTTTGTGGGCTTGACATGTGATGCTTATTAAATGTAGGAACAAAGCCACTTTATACATCATAATGTTCACATTACAAATTCACTGCTTATAATGGTGCTGCAAGTGTGTATGCAATTTTTCTGAACTTATGAAATATATTTCTGACACCTCAGGTATTGATGTATGCATGCACGATATTGTCCCAGTGCAGTAAGAGAGACTTAACTGATGTCTGCAAGATTTGATTTATTACAAGTAAATATGATTGCCTTCATAATCTGATTTTATTATGTTCGGGGCTCTCGCAGGTAAACTTTTAGTAGAAGGAAGAAGACCAGTTTTATTAAACTAGTCTATTTCTGCAAACCAAATAACTTCTTGACAAAAAAGAAGAAAAAAGAAGTAAGGTCAAGAAGAAGTAGGATTAAGGATGAATTTTTTATGCCAAAATTCATTCCCCCACATGAATATTCTGGAATGCTGAAAGTTACTTTTTGTCTCTGTTAGAAAAGAAACCATAGAACCAGCTCATCTGTGTCACTGAACCTCTGTAGAATCGAGTCAAATACTGCCACAAAAACTTCTGTAGTTGCAACATTATTTAAATATTGCCTCGGAAAGTCCTGCCATAATGTGTGACATCACATCTTAGAGTATTGTTCATCAGAAGATAATATTCCATACACACTTCTATGCATCGTACTTTGTTAGTTTGTTTGTTTGAGTTTTTTAATATATAAGAGGTGACGAATTGCAAAGAACAATTGTCTCCTGAGAGGAATATGTGATTATATATATTGCCACATTTATGTAAAAAACTAGAAAAATTCACAGCAGTATTCTGTATCTTTCCATGCTGGTAAGCCAATTATTCCGGGTTAAATGGTGTCTTATTCCCTTGTGCAAGTCAAAATGTTCTCCATATTGTCTAAAAATTGTCTGTAGAGAAAAGATGTTTTGTTGTCTTTTATGTTGATGTAAATTAATGCTGAGACAACTTACAGAAGACAATACAGTCGTGGACACCTAATTGTATGAGCAGAAGATAAATATAGTGACTACCTAAAAGAGGTGCTTAACCAGTGTTTCAGAGAGTTGGAGAGCATCCTTTCCATAAAAACAGGCAGCAATTTATATAGTTGTTTCATCAGAGTAATTATCTGATTTGAAAGTGATGACTTGCTAGTTACTGTGAGATATCCTTTCCTGGTAAGACTTTAAAAGCCTGGTATGTATCCTACTATACTACGCTGTCCAGTTCTGTGACTTATAAGACTGTGTATGCTCTTTTTGGCTTCACATTTAGACCTCTAAATTTAATATAAGCCTTTACCTTGAAAAAAAAATTTGAAGACAGTGTGGAAAATGATGTTTCAGAGAGCTGGCTTCTTTACTTTTCTGCACGTTTCAAAAAACAAAAAATGTGACTTGGTTAAAACTGCTGTTTTGAGTTCTTTGAACAGGACTAGAGCTTTTGTCCCGCCTTATTGGGACAAAAGTAAATATGACTATTTATCATTAAGTTCCTTTTCAAATGTAAAAATTGGAAAAAAACTTGTTTGATATACTACCTTGATTCTCTAAAATCTAGTTAGCCAGCTTAATGACACCTTTGGAATGCTTACTAGTATCTGACGGAGGCGAAACATTTTTTTTTAAAGAAGAAAATTTAGGTTATCACAATAAGATGGGATAGGTATGTAGGTTTAGAAATGGAAACTGAGCTTCTCTTTTTGCTTTGTTGCTGATGTGGGTAGTAGCACAGTCATTTTGGATGGACAACAGCAGAAGAGCACTGAGGGTAGAGCATTATAGTGATGAAGTTTAATTTTTTCTTGTATGTACAACTATGTTCCTATATAAAATTTATTGCACACTGTTGTTCAAAAACATCACCTAGAGTTTTTTTTTTAAATTTGCTTTGATTGCTACTATATTCACAATGATTTCCATCTAGCAATAACACAGACATATTTCCAGATGATGTAGGCGTCTCAGACTTCGCTTAATTGTTGCTGTTACATATTGCTGTCCTTTAAGCATTAAAGGTGGTAACTGTGACTACTGCTAAATCAGAGACTAAGGCCTAACTCTGTTTCGCTGTAAGCATGTGTTGCTTTTTAGGGAGTTATTCTTACACCACAACGAACCCAGAATCACATTCAGAGACTGAAAATATGTAAAACCCCGGATGTATAAATCTAAGGAGCAGAAATTCCATCATATCCAGGGGACAGATGAACTCATTGCAGTAGCTCTCAGAAACAGACTCAGAAAAACACCACATTATTAATGGGGGTGTATGTGTGTGTTTACTTGTATGAATGCATATTTAGACACCGCCAGTGGGAAACATAGCCCAGAAATATGTCTTTGTGTTTCCTCAGTGATGTTAATTTCTTCAGCAAAGGGTAATGAAAAGTTTAGTCACTCTATAGACATAAGTCTCTGGTATGGTATAAATATATGTGATAGTGGACAGTGTAATGTAATTTTATTTTTATCCAGTAGGGATGACTGTACAGAATCCATTAGTGGCTTTGCTTTGCTCTGCCACCTGTGAGTTATGCACTCATTCCTAACTCATGAAAATGAAGTATGCTGTCCTTCCTGCCATCAGAAACCCCATATTTATGAACACATACAACTCAGAATATATTAATGTGTATAGTACTAGCTCATCTGTGGACCTTCAGTTATACATGGACTACACAGAATGTTCATATATAGGTTTTAATGGCTGGCTATATACCCATAATTCTATAGGCCTGAGGTCACTCTTTATGATAAATGAATTAATAGTTTTAACTGAAGATAGGCCAAAAGATGTGCTTTTACAGGGAATTCAGCCAGCAGGTCATTGCCAATATAGGAACAAAGACAACAATTTCTGTTCTAAACACTCAAATTGAAAATTTTGAAATGTCACATAATGCAAACGACACACAGAGTCATAACAACACATTATTATCATTTATATTACTTCATGACACAATCACTGATAAATTGAAAGTAAAATGACAATAACATCGTGAATCGCTCTTTTTTTCCCCCAGTCTCTAATTTTTTTTTGATAAATATAATCCTGGCTAATATTTGAAAGAATTCATAATTTCCTCATTTGATAATTTCTTGTGAGTTAAAACTCTGTGCCTTTTTAAAACCACACTCATTGCATAGAAATAAAGCTGTCCTTGTTCACTGTTCTTGTTTCCTGTCAATCCAGTACATTCCATGCACACTAAATTAATTTCAAGAAGGAGAGTCTCCTGGAATTTACAACTGAGTTTTTGAGGTGGGTTGCTGTCTTATTTTAAATTTCTCTATAAAATATTAAACTCATTCAAGACACATGAGTATAACAGATATTTGATAGGATAGTCTTCCAAAAGCTGTACTATAATTTTCTGTAAATTTGTCAGTGTCCCAGGTATATTTTAGCAAGCTCTGGGTTTTTTGGTTAAAATTTCATTCTAAAGCTTTTCATGGGCTTCCATAAACTGTAAAAACACCCATCAGCTAAGGAAGATGGAGTACGAAGAATTGAGGGAGTGAATATTAGCAAACTCTCTACCACTTTCAGTTGACAGAAGGAGAGATATTGCAGCTTTCAATGGCATCTTAAATCAGTGGTGTAAGTCTGGGTCATAATATGATATCTTGTGTTTGGGAAGCTTGTGATAGGCTGTGTAGATGGGAAGCATGCCCAAAGATACATCAATGGGGTCACTACAGTATTTTGGTTAGCATTCATTGGTGTCTTGTAAAATGGGAAAGAAAGTGGGTATGTTGTGTTGACTGCTCTGCTTACAATGGGTGCAGGCACTGGGACTTCAGATTTCAGGAAAATGGTAAACAAAGGAGGACTTTTTCAATCAAAGAAAAATTACTGTACCTTTGTTTATAAAAGATTTCTCTAAGCAATATAATTATTCTCTTTGGTCCCAGATTTTGGAAAGCCAAGTAGAGGAAAGGGCTCAAATAAAAGAGGTCTATTTATATCTTCTTGCCCTGGCTGTTTCTGGGTACCTCTCTTCAATGGTTTGATTGAAATGTTTTTGAATTACATGTTTTTATGTTCTTATTAACAACTCTTTCAAACCGCTGTGGTCACTGTTGACAGTTAGGCTTTCAAAGCAAAATCCACTAAAGTTGACATAGCAATGGAAAATTTTCAAAGTGTCTGTCAGAAGAGAATGCATTGGATGTAATTTCCACTTCCTTTTTATGCAAGGGGTTACCAATACTGACGATCACTCTTCTTCCCTCACTATCAAAGAGACTTATAAAATAAAAATCAAATTTTACAGAAAACATCTGTTACAAAATGTCTTGCCTTACATTGCTGTAGAATAATTCAGATCTCCTAGAGATAATACTATTTATTTTCTGAATATGTAATATACAGAAGGCTTTATAAAAGGGGACGAATTTCAGCTCAGTAAGTAGCAAAATCACACATATTTCTTTATATTGCAAGATCACGTATCCTTAACAGAAACAAGTCAAAAATTCCACTGAATTCTGCACATTTCGGCATCTGTCTTTGTTAATGATTGATTATGGGATGATCATCAATTTCTGCAAAATGCCATCACTTGATCATTTTCAACATTTCTACCTTAACTTTAATAAAACGGAGGAAGAACATATGGGCATGGACCAGATGTATTTCCTGGCTCCATCTAAAAGCCATCTGCCTTTTTTTGTCCTAAATTATTACTAGGATACATACCTGTGGTGTGTATATATATCACTTGCTGACAGTGTTCAAAGGGGCTATTAAGCCCTCAGTGTCTTAGTCTGGATCTAGCTACTGAAGCTTAAGAGCAGATGACATAAAAGGCATCAGCCAAAGCCTATGAACTAGAGCCAGTTGTGGTTGCTCTTGATTCCAAATTCACACTTACATACAATTCCTTTTTCTAAGGACCTGAAAACTCACATACATGTCCAGATGTTGACTTAGGTGATTACTTTAAGAACTGCTTTGCTGTGGGATAGAAAGACTTCTGAGCTGACTGGGGAGTCCTGCATTGCAGAATGGTGGATGATTCATAAAGTTCTGTGGAAGCATTTATTTCTGTGATCATTCTGGGATAAGATTATACATTAAATTCAATTATTTTTTGCTCAATTTATTTAATTGTCCTTTCTTCGTTAAGGTAACAGTCTAAGGCTATGTCCTCATGGTCTGTTTCTCAAAGATATAGATTTGCTCTGCACAAACTCTGAACAGACTGGAAATTTTGCGCATGGGTTAGCTCAAGACTGAACCCAAACTAATAAATTCTGCCTCTGATTAATGTACATGAAACTGGGCTTTTTACAATGCTGAAGTGTTATCAGGGTTTTGCATTCACACTATTATATTCAAGGAGAGCATGGACAGACCAAGCTTGCTAAAGAATTAAAAATTTGTCCCTCTTGCTCACAGTATTTTTCATGTGCTGTATCTTTGAGTATTTTACATATGCAAAACTTGTCTGACCTAAGCATATGACTAATGATATTTCCACGTTTTTTTGTAGCTTGGACAAAGTAAAAGGCTTTATGCTCCCAAAAAATACAGCAAAGCCCAAATGGAAAAACTTCTCGACCTCACCACCTTTTACTGTCCATAAGTGTCCACAGACACACACAGATTTTCTATTCAGTTTAAGAACGTGGTGAGTGACTGAAAGCAGGGACTTGTAATGGTAAATGTCCATTTAATTTTTTCTTGTATGTCCGTTTTGTTTTTTCTTGGTGGCATGGGTTGGACCAGGAAATTGTTCACCAGGAAGTTACATCTGAATGAACATACACAGTCAAAGGGTTAAATTTGGAGGTTTCAGGATGTGTTCTCTCTTTCCGCCTTCTGGCCACCGTGGATGGCCTGGGGAGGGGCTGGGCCCTCGTGGTCACTCTTTTCCCCGAGGGGTGGGGGGGAGGCTGCAAGGGGGGCCTGGCCTGATCCTGCGTCCCACGGGAGCCCCGGGGGCCTTAACCCTGGGTGAATCGGCCCCTGGCCACCCTCTCCATTGTGGGGGGGGTGGCGGTGCCTGGCCAGGCGGCGGAGAAGAGCCTTCCCTTTTTCCCCTCTCTCCCCGCTGCCAGCGGTGGGGGGAAAAAGGGAGGTGGGGAGGCTTGGCTGCACGGTGATAGCAGCCGAGCAGGCGGGCCCCCGGGGCTGTGTCCCAGGGAGGGGGCCTGTGTGGAAGCCTGGAAGGCTCCCAGGGGCCCCAGTCAGCAGAGCGATCCCAGCTCGGTAGCCGGCAGTAGAGTGGGGCAGGGCCCTGGCGGGTCCCCAGTCTCCACAGATGCAGCTTTAAGATGTGACATCATAGACTGCTGCGCGAGAGAACCAAGACAAGAATTTAAACCCTTCCCACCTTGGGATGGATACTGCTGAAGAGAGAGAAAAGGCTTCATGGAAGAAATGGACTATTTCTTAGTAGTTTTGGGGAATGCTATTCTGGTTGGGGTGTGGACTGAGAGAATCTTCAGTGAATACTAGATAAGCATTTTAAAATGGTACCCCATGAAGGCTGAGATCCTACAACATTGCAGGCAGCTGTAGGTTTGGACATTGACATAAAAGCCACGAGGAGGACAGAGTTTTTCAAAGGTGGTGGGTGTGTGAGAAATGAGTAGATTGTGGGAAGGAGGGGAGGTGCTTTTTGACATTTCAAGTTTTTTTCCTGTTCTCTCCTTGTGTGTGTGATAAGTTTAGGGCTGTTTTGCCTTTGTTCTGCTCTGATCGTGGTTCTCACAGATGGGCAAATGGTCAAACCAGAACACTTGGCAACCTCAAATTCAAGCAACTTTATGAGTATTGTCTAGGAAAAAGCTGAGGATATGCTGCTCATTCATTTTAGTTCAGAGAAGCACATGGTTCTAGGAGAGAATTACTGGAGGATCATTTGGCACAGACCATCATGAGACAGTCTTTTCTTTTTTGCTTTCTGTACAGAGATGCTGAGGCAGGGAATTGTGAAAAACTATTAAAAACTCGACATGCATTATAAGACCCGGACTCTTCAGCTATATAAACAAAAGGATACAGAGTATATCTGATGCTATTTGATCCTAAACAGCATTCATTCCCTCCACTGCAAAATGCAAACCTAAATTCAGACAAAAACGTAATATTTATTACATGCAAGTCTCAACACTAATATCTGTCTAGTGAAGCAAACAACTTCACCTGAAGCTGACAGATGTCCGACATCGTGAATCATAACTTAAAACAGCCATAAGTAAGTCAGTGGGCCATAACCACGTAAAATATAGAATAAACTCAATCTTTCTGATACAGAGGAGTTACCTGTTAAAGAGGGAAACTATAAGGCGGTTCTCAAAAGAAGAACTACCTTGAAGGTGCTATTGATCCCACAAAGGTGAGACTGAACCACAAAGATGCTTTCTTTAAAGTGGAAGACTTGCATCTTTCAGTTCCCACAGGCGAGGCTTGATAGCAAATAAGGAAAATCTTGCATAGTCCTTCAAGTAAGGAAAGAAATTGCCTCATAATGCATAGCAGCCTGCCATAATGGGAATCAGAAACAATAGGGGAGGAAGTCAAAAGGTCAATCCTAACCACATTGTGAAGGTCTCTGCCAAGAAGAGGCTTTCTGTATTGGATGCTAATCCTCAGATACATTTCAGTGTCTTTTTTGAGCCTGTTGCTCTACATAGTGTTTTATGAAACTTTCTACATTGGTCAACATGTGTATAGATCATTAGGCAAACAAATTTAAGTGTAAGTGCCAAGGTGAGGAAAAGGAGAGGGAGGGGCAGGAATTTGTGAAAACATACATAAAGAAGTTGTAGATTATGCTTCTAGAAGAAGAATCAAGGTTTGTGGTTTTCCTGTCGCTGACTATAACAGATGTCTGCTTCTTACATCCTAGTGAAACAGGAGGTTTTCTGGATCCTGGTTTTAATCTCTTATTCATGTTTGTATGAATGTGGGTGTTTTCAGGACATCCCTGGACAGTTATTAAACCACTGACCGGTGGAGGCTCTGCTACAGATGGATTTAACTCAAGACTGGTGCTATTATATTAATGGGTTTAATTTAAACAGGACTAGCCTTGCTGGCCAAATTACTGCCATTTAAATCAATTGGCTTAGGGGAAAAACAGCCTGACCATAGCCATTAGCCTTCAATTTATTACTGTATCAGTTTTAAACTGGGTAAGGCATATTGCTCAGTGTCTGTCCTCCTGTCCTTTGGTGCTGCTTCCTCTCCCCACCATACAGTAATAAAAGACCTCCAGGGCAAAGAAAAAAATTTTGAAACATCACATTAATTTAAAGTCAGTGTTTCATGAGCAAAGACCAGGTATCTTGTGAAAGAGACTCTCCATAGGATCCAATACTTGCCTTTGATGTCACCTCATTAAATTGAGATTCAAATGATCTAACAGATGTATTAGTTTAAAAAGACATTTTACTGCATTTTTTTTAAGATATAAAAAAAGTTGCAATGTATTTTTTTACACATTTCAACCTGATTCAAATAGAAAAGCAAAAGGGAAGAAAATGCTTTAGATGTGCTCTTTTGATTTTTTCCAATCTTGCCTGAATAAAATGGAATGGGAGATCAAGAACACTCAATTAATTTCAACACTGGGTGTCAGAGGGAAAAAGAGAGGGAGAGGAGGGGGGAATATTATAGATGCATAACACTTAACAAATGCATAGATTGAAAGAAGGAAATATGGGGGGGGAGAGAGATAAAAAACCATGTCTATATTTTATTGCACTCAGTAAGCTTTTCACTTGTATTTATAGCTGCAATTATATCTCAATGAGGTTTGTCTACAGTGTTGGCTTCACGCTAATTTTCCCCCTCACTGCATTCTTGGAATAGCCTCGGACTGTTTATGAACCAGACATATTGACCTCATTTACAGCTAGCAGTTTAAATCCATAATTTTTCCACCCACAATCCCTCTTTGACATTCCGGCAATGCGGCCGGCTCACTGAGACTGAACTAAAAGTCTCACACTTCATTGAACACCATTATGCGGCTTTATGCTTATAAGCCTGTTTCCCTCAGCTGCCTTTCAGCTTTGCTGGAGATCCGTTTGGCCACAGGCCGGCAGTGATTAACTGGAAGAATCCAATAAATCAGCCTGTCAGCCAGCAGGCTCTCCTCACTGTGTCTACAAATCGACATTTGGATTTGCACTCTCTTTTTTTCCTCCCCCTTTGCTCTCCTTGCTTCCCTCGCCTGCCTCCCTCTTTCTCTCTTTCCCTCGCCTGCCTCTCTGCCTCTCTTTAGTCAGCCCCCATCATCATCTCCCCCTTGTCCATCACACACCCTCCCTGAGGGCAGCATGTTGCCCCTTTTGTCCCCACTAAAAGATGAGGTTGAAAGAAGGCTATTATTAACATGGCTGGACCTTGCGAACAGTCGTTTGGTGAAACAAGTTGTTTTTGAATTGTGTGCTATGCCAGTGTCCCTCTATTTCCACAATTCATTTAAATTCCATCCTCCCCACACACAACACACACTCACTCTCCACATGCACACACACACACGCATGCACACACACACACACATCTCATTAACTCTTGCTGTTCTGCTTACATCAGACAGAGAGTAATAGAGGTGATTGAGAGGGAGAGAAGATTGACTTTCTTACACTGGCTTTCCCATCTGCTGTTAAAACAATAGACGCAGAGAGAGCACAGGAAAACAGGGGTGCCTGTCACTGAGCACAAGAGCAATGGTTCTCCAAGTTCTTTGTGACCTGACCCTTTCCGCTGCTTTTATATAAGAAAACTATAATTAGGTCCTCTGCTTATTCATTTATGTGGGTTATTTTTCCTTTGATTTCAGGTCTTTGGTAAGTGCTGCACTATCAGCCTGCCTGCTCCCACAATGGCATGCTTGTGGACATGCTTCCAGGTGTCTCTGTGTGCCCACTGCTCTTTCACAGAGATCTCAATTGCCCCTTCTCTCTGCCCCTTCTCTCTCCCCCCACTTTGGCTGTGGTTTTGAGAGAAGGAAACCTGGATCCCAAGTGCCTCCTTTTTTTATGGGCTCTGGATACCCAGACAGGGCACTTCCCTCCTCCATGCTCCTGGGCTTCATTTTGGGCAGCACTGGACTCTCCTCCATTGGTATACCCATTGGGGCCACTCTGTTCTGTCATTCAGAATTACATCTGCTCTCCAAGCACAAACATTTTCTTGGCATCTGGAGGTCAAACAAAGAAAGCACTGCCTAGCAGCTGGGGAGAAGGAGACCACCACAGACTCTGAAATCTCCTGGGACAGCCTCACTGGGCGCTCTTCCTTGCTGCCACAGCACTGGTTCATCCAGCATGTGTGGCACAGAGGGGAAAGACCTGGGCTGGAGATGACATGTTGCCTTCTGCTAGCCAAGCAATTGCTGGCTGTGGCAGGTGGTGACACTCTGGATATGTCTATCATCTCTGCAAATGTTCCCAGAAAAGAGAGAGAAAGCTGGACAGACTTGCTTGTCTCATCTTTGGATGAAATTAAAAAATTAAACCTCAAATGTTTGGAGTTCTCAAATTCACAATAAAGAAATTGTAAAATCTTGGAGTCTTATTTCTTCTGTCTCTTTCTTCTGAGTAAGGACATCCACCCTCTCCTACCAACTTTTGCCATTCACAAACCCTATGCTGAGCATCTAAGAACACACCATTGACCCTAATGCACACCACTGTAGTCCCAGCAGTACCTTTGACTAAAACTGCCATTTGGTTCTATGAGAAGAGATTAGGCTGTATCAGTGAAATTAATTGAGACTTGGATACAAGAGATGCATGCAGGTCCAAAAATACTAAATTTACAGGAGGACCTGTTAGCTCATAATTCATCCCCAATATGGAGGCAGTATGCTATGGGATGCAGGCAGACAGAATTATCAGCTGGTGTTTAACTGGTGTGTCCTCCTCACCTCCTTTCTCCTCAGACAGCAGCCAGAGTAACTTCTTCATCAAAACCCACTAGTATCGTAATTTTCTCTTCTCTGTGGTTTCACTGGAATGGTGACTATCACTCTCTTTTCATTTACATTGCACTGCTTTATTAAAAATAGATGAAAAAAGGCATGTGAAATGTCTTGCTTCAGGTCAGAAGATAATTTTATTTAGATCTCAACAAACCAAATATATAAAAGGAAAGAAAATGGCATTTTCACTGAAGTACAGTACATTTTTATTTCCCTATTTGCAAAAAAAACCTGTATATTCTTTAGCAATAATAGATAAAAAATAAAAAAAGATGTAGCTGACATGGAATTTGCATTTTTAAGAATATATCTATACTGCATACAACTTCTTGCTATGCTCACTAACCATTTAACTAGTCACACTCCATACCTTGATGAGATACTGTAGTGATGTATTCCTCAAACTCATTATAGAGAAAAGGCCTTTCTGAAATTTGGCTGCTTTCTGTTTTCTCCTGCTCTCATGCTATTTGAAAGAATAAATCTGAGCTCCTGATTTACTTTCTCAAAATTGTTCTATGTGCCTCTGACTTCATCCTCCATGAATTAAAAAATCTCATTTTGCCTTTATATATATATCAGGTCTCTCCCTGATTTTATTTTTTTCTTTAGCCTCTCCTATTTTATATTTATTTCTCTCACAAGAAAATGTGTTAGGCCAAATTTGCAGACTCTGAAAATGCTTTTGAATCAGATTCTGTTACTGCATGAAATTTTGAAATTATTATAATTTATGAGTTGTCATTGTTTCTAAAAATTGTATCAAGAAATTACTTAGAAAAATTTTTGTCAGTAAAACTTCTATACCTCTAAACTTCCATAGAATTCTTAACATGGAAAGTAGTAAAAAGCACCAAGTTTTGAGAAATGAAAATAAAAGCCATTCAAAATTCCATTTTTCTTCTCTATCTTAAATTAATTTTCACTTTTCAGTAAGACCTAATTTTTAAATACTTCTACCTTTGTGCGCTTAGCTATTTGATTGATTCCTGAATGGCCCTGAATTTTAAATTATTTAATTTGGGTTGATGTCAATGTGTTTGTTTTAACTCCTCTTGTCTAATTGTAGTGTAGCTCACCCTTCTCTCTTAAGTCCTGTTTATGTTCAGTTTGATATGAAGTAAAATGCTATTTCAAGCTGGAGACTCTGAATTAGAAAGAAAATTAATTATTTTATGCTTAACATACACGTTTTCTTGCACTTCTTAGACAGTGAAAAATTACAGATCTTGTAACCAGACCTGTGCACACCCTACAGCTGTCTTTAAACAGCCACACTAGAGCACAAGTAACTTCAGGATCTTTCTACCTTTATTTGACTTGTTGATGTGGGGGATATACATAATACCTGTATAGAATATACGATGAGGGAGGTTTATATATACATATTTACCACCTTGGTAGCTGAGGACTTGAGAAAAGCAGTTCCAAGAGATTTTGTGGCTAGGCTGAAAGAAATTAGACAGAAGGAAGATTGCTTAGAATGTACTGGAAAAAAAGGTTGCAGTGAAAGCTGGAACTGAAAGCTGCCTCCCTAGAATGAGAGCATAGAAGAATACTCAAACCTACTCTAAACGCTTACTAGTCAGGGTCTGGGATTCCTACTCCTCATGCCCTTGATACATGAGTTGATCCTTATGGAGATCTTGTTTGGTCAAGATCTCCTTGTGTCTGAGCAACACCCAGAGAGCTGTGTAGAGCTGGGGGCACCCAGGTGTGTGTCCAAAGAAATTAAGCAGTTGTGGCTGTGGCAGAGGTGGACAGAAGAAGCTGTAGGTTATTTATTCTGCTCAATAGATGGTAAAATACTGGTTTTCCTTTCTTGGCAACCAGGATTGCTCAGCAGTGACCATGCCTCCAATATTTTTGCTGTTTGCAGCATTACTTAGCACTGCCTGCCTCAGGGCCTGGCAGAGGTCAGGAAGAGGCCAAGCTGCCAGAAACCTGTCCCTGCTGTGAGTGAGGACTTTTGTCTGTAACCCCTATTGTTCTCCTAGTCTCTCTGCTGCTTAAACAGTGCTCAAGGAGATATTTCTGAGTATTGGGATGTAAGTATTTGGGCAGTTTAAAACTTATCAAATACAATAAAACTGATTAATTGTGGTCACTTTGCACTACTGATCCTGGAAACCTCTGCCTTCTAGTGTCTACTATCTTGCAGTTTATAAAGAGTTCCCTAGCCAAATGGACATTTCCATGCTTAAAATGATGAAATTCAGTCTGATCCATTCCACCTTGAATCATTATTCCAAATGGTTGTATGATATTTCTTTTTTACTACTGACTTCTATTATTGATTACCTTTTGTGACTCAGTCAATAAATACACTTTAATCCTGGGTGTCCTTTCAAGCTAGATCTGGTGGGTCTAAGATGCATCCTAAGGTAATCTTAAGGGAGGAAGTGATTGACTTTTAACTATGCTAGCTTTATTATTTCTCCGTTATTTTAGCATCAAACTCAACTGTCTCCAGCAGCTGCTGCTAAATTTACAAGGCTTCAGAAGCTGCTAAACATCCTACTCTAGCTTAGATGGAAAGGTAAACCATTGCTTGATTTTTTTTTCTGTGCAGCAGAATGCCTTCAAGTTATCTCATTAAGACTGTATTTCACAGCTATGATGTTGCCACTTCCCTGCAGGCCCCAATATCTTTGATCAGAGATCCAGCCTGAAAATCAGAGTCAGAAGGCTGAGTCCCAGGGAGGCGTGATAGCATGTGTTCTTGGTCCCTTTTCCTGAGGAGACGCTAACTAATCTGTTCCTTGTCCTCTGTTGCAGTAAGAAATATCCCTTTTTTTACACACATATAGTCTGAACACTTCAATTTAGACTTGTTGGTAGTCTGCCTCCTTCACTGGCCATGCTCTGGCTGTCTTGGCAGGAGCAGTAGCACAAGGGTAGCAGAAGAGGCAAGATTTCAGGAGTCACTCTGACAGGGTGACAATGACAGAAAGTGAAGTGCTGCAGGTTCACAGCAGTGGGAGCAATAGCTGAGAACACCAAGTGCAGCCTGTAAATAGGGAAGGGCATGGCTCAAGCACCCTTGACTCTTGTTTGACACTTGGTGCCTGCTCAGAAAAAAAGAGTTGCCTGCTTTTTCCTCCGCTGAGGCCTATAAAAAGTGTGTGTTCTTCCCTGTATCATGCCCATATTCATGACAAATTGAACACAAACTCTTGTATGCTGTCTAAGCATATAATTTTGGGTATTAAATGGGCTGCTGGGAAGCCACAGCTTATCTTGTAACTCTCATAACTCTCAAATAGCCTGATTGGAGCACATGTAAAATCTGAATACAGAGTCATGTGTAGCACTTTTTTTAATTGCTAAAGTGAAGCACTTTCAATTCCTGGCAAAGAGGCTTCTGCTGCTGACATTAGACAACCAGTAATATGTCTATACTGCAACCACTTAATTATACACAGAGGCATAATCACATAATGTGTCACTACTCTGTAAAAAAAAAATCTGCCTGTGAAACTTGTACAGAGACATACACAGAAATATGAACAGTATTGCATTCCCACAAACGTAATTTTCAGAAGTGACTGAAAAAACACAGTTTCCTTCCTGTGGGGACTATCCTAGTATCAAAACTGGTTTTGTTCCAGGCTAAAAAGCAGAAGAACAAGAATCTTTCTAAAAATATTACCTAGGAGATATCAAGAACTAATATAAGAAGATCTTTTAATCCATCAGTGTGAAACCTTGTCTCCTTCATCACTCTTCAATGGAATAGTGTATGTTTTCTAATGGGAAAAAGACAGATTTGGCACAATTAGTTTCTGTCATTTGAAATTTAACTTGATTTTGTAATGAGGTGATATGTTAACAGTTTGGTTTTCTATCTTTATCTGCACTTAGACATTCCATAAATAAACAAAACTCCCTTCTTATTTTTGCAGAAACCAACCCAATAAATCATACATGGTTAGCTGTTTGAATACCATTAAAGTATTATTTTTTTAAGGTACCTATTCTAACTCTAGTGTCACCTAGAAGAAAAGCAGATTGTGGTGGGGAGTATTGTGAGGAAAAATTACCTTCATTATCTGTGCACAAAATTGCACCCTCCTTGACCTTTATGAAGGGGCAGGCGAGATCCAGTCCAGACAAGGAGCGTGGACAAATAAACAATACAATTCATAGTATTAACAGCTTTAAAAAAAATAATAATACCTGTACTATCACCTGATTAATTTATGTGTTTGTGCACAGCTTCAGGAGCTGATAAGGCTAGACATGTGCATGTAAAACTCATTGAAATGGGCTGAGAAAACCTGAGAGATACCCCATTATGATTACTAAACAGTATTAGAGGGAAAGAAACAATAGGAAATGAGACGCACTAATTCTTCTGTTAGGATCACCCCTATAATTCCTTCTCTCTTCCAGCACAGAGTATTCCCCATTAATGGGCTCTCCTTGAAAGAGTGGTCAAGCGGTCATATTGATCAAAATAAACTTGAATTACCTATGACATAATGTATATATTCATAGAAGATACACATAAATGGAAGGAAAATAATTAGTAATTCCAAGCATCGTGGTGGTGATGAGACACCTGCAGGATAATCATCCAAATCAAATATTTGTCTCAGCTTCTTCAGATGATCTATCTCTTCCTGCAGCCGCTGAATGTCAGTGGTGCAGAGCGTGTGCTGAAAGGCAAGGCTGCCAGCTTGATAAAGGCAGGAGTCCTTCTCCCACATGCAGCAGCAAAGCTCACTTTCCCTCTCACTATCATGATTTGCTCTCAGTAGCAGTCAAAATGTTGAAGGGAATCAACAGTCTTGCATAGCATGAAAAAAGAGAACCTAATTTACTCAATGCTTGGCCACAAAACTTCCGCACTGAGCCACTTAGACTCATAGTAAATTTGTAGAAATTATTTTTCTTCATCTATACAGTTCTTTCTGTAAAGGATATTGGCTTTCTGAGGCTCTCAGGGCATAAATATGTGATATTTTGTCTCAGATAGAAAACGTCTTCTCTTCTGAAGAACTGCTTAGTATTTTTAAAAGCTCATTCAAGGAAAGACTACCTTGAAGGCAGGCCAAATATAGAGCAATGTGCTTATTTTCCTCAGGTATCTGGGAAAATAATTAAGTTGGGTTTTTCCCCCCTAATTCACTGACAGGGCATAATGATTTGGCCGGGAATTTCAACTGTGCCTAGGACAGATAGCTATCTTCCAAAAATTAGGGGAAATCAGACATTTGAAGAATGTTTCCAGGTGTGGCCTCAGTGCTGCCCTGTGCACCAGAGTCATGGAGATTAGCACACTAAATACAATTTATTCTTTTTCTACAAATAAAGTCGAGCTGGCATGTTTTGTTTTGACAAACATTGCCACATTGGAGGAACCACATTCAATTGTGGATGCTTCCAAAATCCATTTGGGGTTCACGGGAATGTCTGCTGTCAGATGTTGTCAAGTAAAATTGCTAAATCAATACCTAAATCTGTTTCCTTTCTGCTTCTAATGCTGTGGCCAATTTCCATGGTTGTGGTGGCTGCTCTTCACTTTCTCAGCAAAGGTTTTGTGTGGCTCTCTGAGGTCACAAAAATAACGACCTGGAGTATGTGCAAGTAAGAGATATTTATATATTCTATAGGATGTGCCTGCTCTTTTCACCTTCCTGAGAAGAAACATACCCAGAAATTACATCATACATGTGGGCAAAGCTTTCAAAATCTGATAGATTCCTGAGTAATCATACATGACTCCTGAGCTGTGCACAAACATAGGCTCAGGTGACCATTAAAGTGAATAGTAATTGCACTTTTATCAATGAAAATGTTTCACCTAGAATTCCCAAGTCCAGTTTATTTCTGCAGATTTGAAACTTCATGCCTGTGTGTAACTTCACTGTAGGCAGCAATAATAAAGCATTCTGGTTTTACTCTCTTTTATAGAGGTTAGAAACTCATGTGGATAAAATTCAACTATTCTGAAATATAGACAATGAGTACATTTGTCATCTTGTCAGTCTACCTCCCTGTATTTAATTGCTTCTCATGTGATTTAGCTGAGGACCATTGGAAAAAAATTTGAACTAACAGACATGAACTCTCTCCCTTGCTCCCTGCATCCTGTGTTTTGAATCCTGAATATTACATAAATATATAAATATGCATATAGTTGTGTATACTTTGGTGATAATTAAGATTCAAAGAGACATGGATAATCCAAGTAACTCCTTGGAAACTACTGCTGTTTTGACTGACCCTTGTCTGCAAAACTTCTGAGATTTCAATTGTTCAGATTGTGGCTTACTTATTGTTTTGATAACACCAGTTAACATGCTTTCTGCTATAGCAAATATTATATGACCATAATACACAAATTGTGACTTCCCTCTGAGAAAATGTGTGTTTAAACAGTATAATTCATCCCTGTTGTTGCAATTTCATGTACTTCTTTCAAAGTGAAGTGAAAATAAAAGGACTTGACAGAAGGAAGCCATGCTCATGCTCATATTTAGCTTACTTAGAAGTTTGTTTGCCTATTGATAACACATTGCTACCCTAGAGAATGGGGCAGGGCTGGTTTGCCAAAGATGTTCAAATTCCTCTTAAGGTAAGCACCTCACTCATATAACCTGTATGTGATATGGGTTACACATTACTTCTTTGTCCCCCTTGCCCCCCCAAACTGATGAAGTAGTGGCATAAATTCCTAAGATCCTGTTTCTTCTTCTTTAGCTATAAAGCTGGCAGAAAAATAAAATCTCTGTGTTGGGTTTTTTTCTCTATGCATATCATGAGCCTAGAGATAGATCAGAAGACATTATGAATATGAGTTGGAGTGAATGTGACAACAGCCTGTAGCCACACTTCCTTGGGCTGTAATCTTGTTAAATCTTGCTAGCTAAGCAGTCAGACATTTCCTGATGCTTAAGTGGAAGGACTCAGGTGTATTTAGTAGGAGTGACTGTGCTGAATTTGCTTGTTGATGCGGAGCTAATGGGTCACTGCTGATGGCATTATTGCTGTCTGTGGGTTCTAAATATGCTATTAGAAGAATGTGTCAAACTGAATTGTGAACTTTGAATGGAAAAATCTCATTGCATAAGAAGCACTTTAAATATTATATCTCATCCTAACTACAAAACTTTAGCAGTAATTTCACTCAAATTGATTATTCAATGGAACAGTTAATGCTTTGTCCTCTTTTTTTGTGACATGCTAACATTTTTAGAGAGAACTTCTTCAGTTCGTGGGACCAATGGTTTGAGATTTGAGAGTGC
>WAAE01003976.1:0-57270 GCA_013400495.1 Nicator chloris | reverse complement strand
GGGGGAGGGTGACAGGGTGTGAGAAAGGCAGGTGGGGGGGCTGTGCATCCCTCGCCAGTGAGTGGGCAGGAAGAGAAGTTGAGCAAAAGGTCTCCTTGCTGCCAGATTTCAGCACTTTGTGAATTGAAGGGTTTTTTGTTGTTGTTGTTGTTGTTATTCCCTGCCCAGCACCATTTTGCAGCTTCTCTTAGGGACTTGTTGCCATCAGGAAGCGTGAGGAGCCTCTCAGATGGGCACGGTGAGCAGCTGCTTCTCGGGACTGTGGGCACCGGTGCCCCGTTTGGGTGTCCTCTGGACCTGCACCCCTGAAATGGTGCCTGAAATGGCCCTTCATAAATGAATAAAGAAAGATAAATAAATCCCCCTTTACAGCCTTTGTTTGCAGGTGGGGGCTATCTCAGCCTGGTTTTGTGCCTATGGTTGGTGTTGCTGCTTGTTATTGCAGTGATACACCCGAGGCACATACGCACATCCTACCTGACTGGTATTCCAACAGACGGGATCAGCCCAGCAGCTTTTGCTAGAGATCCATGGTACTCATGAATATTCCCCTCCCGTGCTGCTGGTAGAGCCCAGGAGCTGTGTCCCTGGGGGAGGGAGGCTGCTCTCCGTAGCTCCGCCGCCGTTCCCCCACCGCCATTCTCCCCACTGCCCAGACTGGCCCCCAGCGAGGCAGCAGATGCCTGACTCCGTATTTCAGTGCCGTGGGCGGCCCCGTCCCAGCAGAGCGTCCTCAGGGAACACCACTGCTCGGGTCTCACCAAGGAAGGGTTTGCCTGGGGAACACCGAGGCTGTGGGCGTCACTCCCAGGAGATGCCCATGTGTGGAAAGCGCTCCCGAATGGAAGGGGGCGGCTCTGGAAGATGGTTTTCAGGGAGGTACCAGCTCCCCCAGCAAATTGTCAAGGCAGCTCTGGTGTAGGAAGGACATGAGTCGTGCTGCCCCAGAAACCTGCTCCCTAGGGATAGGGCGAGGGAATGGGAGTGGGGAGATGCAGATCCACCCTGAGGGGTTCTCTGCTGACTCAGGCTGGGCTGCGGCTACTTTTTGGCAACTTTCTTTTTGTCCTCATTTGAGATAAGCCAGCTCCAACAACTTGCCATATTTCTAAGGAAAGATGTGGGTGGCTTCCTGCAACTATTGAGCCTCCCAATTACATAAAGAGGAGGGTGAAATTTCTTTTTCAGAGAGAAACATTGACATTTTCTCCTCAGGTTCTCTTTGCAAATCTGTGCTGAATAATTGCAGCAGAGAGGGGCAGGAGGAAGGATTTCAGAAGGGGCAGAAGATTTCCGTTGGGCGTTCTCCAAAAAATGCAGCCTTGTGTTTGGGAAATGCCCGAGCGCCTGCTTTTTAATCTGCCTTCTTTTCCAAAATAACCGTGCTAAGGACAGGAAAAGATTTGCAGAGAAGCTGTGAGCCTTGAGGAAGCTGCAGGGTGTATTCCTGCCAGAGCTGAACGTGCGATGTTGACCTGGTGCTTTTTCTTATTTCACTGAAAAGCCTCGCAATAACTCAGGGAGGGGTTTGGGATGAGCAGAAACCCCTTCCCCTCCTCACCTGGCTGTTAGGTTGGGAAATCCATCATGGTCCATGTGCCGTGGGTGCTGTGGATCTCGCAGGAGGCACTTCTCCGGGACCAGACATGCTGTGAGCAGGGCTGGGTGATGCTGTGCGAGCAAAGGACTCACAGGAATTTCCGTACACTATAACCCATATCCTGTCCTGGGAGTGATGACATCCCCCTCTCCCAGCTGATAACTTGTCTGTGTCGGTGCGTGGATTTGTCATCCCAATGGGATTTATGCTTGGCAGGAGGGAAGTGGGTCTGTCTGTGCTTGTCCTGACGCCGCATGAGTCACTCAATGGTTAAACACAGTTTAGCTGGATGCTGGAAATTTTCCTTTTTTGTTCCTGATAACCCTGAGCAAGATCCTCAGGGATTTGCTTCTTCACTGAACACTCCCAGCTCCAGACCAGTGATGCCCCAGCCTCACCACTAACAGGGGCACCCACAGCCTCATCTGGGCTGACAAAGCAAGGGGAGCTGGGCACAGGGCTCCAGCCACGGGGGCTGTCCCCAGGTGAGGATGGATGGATGAGGGTGCTGGGGTGGTGAGCACGGTGTTGGGGTTGGGGCATTTCCAAATAGGATTTCCATCTCAGAGGGTCCTTCCTCATGAGAAGCAGTGCTGGAGATGGAGTTCAGGCTGGGGTTGCCAGGAGCTGCTCTGATGTCTGTGGCCATAGGAAATCAGTGCAAGCACAAGCATCCTCAATCCTCCTCCTTCCCTTTACACAGGTCTTTGGATGCTGGTCCTCTGCCTGGAAAAGAGAAATTCCTGTAAAATCCTGCCTCCTCTGGACACCTTTCTCCATCTGGGTCTCCAAAACCTGCCTGCTCCAGTGGCACTGTGCCTGATCTTCCTACCTGCAAGGGTAGTAAAGCTGAGCTCGTGCCTGGCCTGCTGCTGCCCTCCCTCTCATGCTGCCCATGCTCTGAGGGAGGATCCATCCCCCTGGCCATGCAGAGATGTTTGGAAAGGCTGTGGAGTGCCAGTGAAGGAAATCAGTGAAGAGAGATGCTGAGGACAAGGCTCCAGCAGTTCTGCCTCCACCCCCAGCCCAGCTGCCCCATGCCTGGCGAGGCTGAGCAGCCCCCCTGTGTCTGTGGGACAGCCAAGGGGGACACTGAGGGGGACAGAGGCTGTTGGCATAAGAGGGGGAGCAGAGAGGGGCAGAGCTGCCATCAGCTCTGGGATGCTCCAGCCTCTGAGCCAGGAGAGCAGGAGGCACAGATGGGACTGCTGGGAGGGAAATCAAGTGGGAGTTGCCAGAGGGACCCCAGGGGGCTCAATGGGGATGCACCACAACCCCCATTGAACGGCAGCAGCCTGGCCTTGGCAGAGGAGCCCGCAGCCCCCCTCAAGTGCCCTGGCTCTGCCCCAGAGCTGCCCCCTACAGCAGACACCCCCATGGGCAACCCCAGCCACGAGTGGAAAGTGGTGAAGATCCAACGGGTCCTCATCAACCCTGTCTTTGAGCCAAGGAAAACAGGTAAGAGAAACCCCCTTTGGCCACTGTCCCCCTTGGAAAGGCACCACTGTGCTCCTGGTGAGAACACCCAGCTCTTCCCAGGGCAGGACTTCCCCTGGGTTAGAGGTCCCAGGCTTCCAGCAGAGCTGCTGGGACTAATTTAGCTTGAGATGATCTCTCTGGCCTTAAAAATAAGGAGGAATCTGTGGCTTTTCTTGGGAGGGGGGTGGGAAGGCAGCAGGCGGGTTCCCACTGTCTGCAGGAACTGAACCCATCCCTAAGCAGGGCATGAACAGAATGGACTTCCCAGCCCTCACCCTGGCCATGGGGCTTGGTGGGATCCTGCCCAAGAGTGGTCAGGGCTGGCTACTGTGGCACTGTCTGGGACAGGGACACCTCTCCTCTATTGATTGAAGATGGCCAAGCATCTCTCACATGGCTTTGGTCCATTTTTGTCAGCCCCTGGTTTAAAAATTAAGCACTTTATTTCAGGCTGGTTAGTTCCTACAATGCTCTCTACCATTGCCTCCCTTCACAGCCCCGTGCCACAGCTATTCCTCTCTGCCCATGACTGTCCCTTCAGCCACAGTGACACAAATACAGGTTCATATCTAGGGTTACTTAGGCTGCTGCCATGCCTGGACTGCCCCACATCTCTGTGGGAGATGCTCCTCCAGAACTCATCCTCTTGCAGGCATCGGACACATTTTTAAACCCCGCTTCCAGGCTCCTTTCTCTTTTGCTCCCGCCCAGCTGTTACCTCAGCTGCCACACGGCGCCGAGGCAGGTGTGTCTCTGTCCCCACGGGATGGCGTTATCAGATGCTGCTGCTCAGCTCAGAGCCTGGTGTTCCCAAGGCAGCCCCCAGGACTGGGTGGGACGGGGTGGGACTCACTGGGGATGCTTGACATGAACCCGGTGTCCAGAATCCACTCCCCGCCTTTTTGCAGTGTCAGACATCCTCAAAACCAGCGGCTCCTGGATGTGACACAGGCTGGGAAGCTCAGCCAAGCCCTTTGGCTCACAGCTGCCCCAGCAGCATCGTGTTTCAGGGCTCAGCACACAAACCAGATGGACCCAAATAGTCTTCCCATTTCTCACTGCTCCGGGATGGCAGATCTGCGGTGGGGAAAGGTCAGGCCTGACTCTGTCCAGGCTCAGCGTTTTCCTAATCCGCGCCGCCATCCAGCACTTTTGCTGCCAGCCTGGAATTTTAAAGTAACTCAACAGGTTTGTTGGAAAGAGTTTGTCTGTCCCGTTTCCTCCCCCTCCAAGTGAGATCACCACCAGCCACTGCCTGCAGGACCCGTCAGACTTTCCAGAGCCTCCAGGCAGGCGCCCACTGAGGGTCCTGAGAGCTGGGAGCAGCTCTGGGACCTTGCAGAAAGCCTGCAGGTTTGGGAAAGAGAGGTTTGGTTCAGTGCAGGTGAGAGGAAAGGGCAGGTGCCCTCACAAGTGGCACTAGGGCTCCTGCAGCAGGCTGTTTGCAGGAGCATCCCTGGGAGATGTCAGGGATTTGCTCCTCTTGTCTTTACCTGTCTAGGGGTACAGGAACCTCCACATCTTCCAGCTTCTTCAGGAGAAGACGGTGCATCCATCCACCCCCAGAGTGGTGCAGGGCTGGCCCTGGGAGCCGGGAGCCAAACGGGTGCCCCACCTTGAGCTGTGTGGAGCCACCCAGGCAGGTCCCAGGTGCCCCTTTGGTCCCCATCCAGCAGCCCAAGGCCAGGCTGGCTGCTCTCAAATATCCAGCACATCGGCCTGGGCTGGTTGGCACCTCTCAGGGCAGGCTGGGGAGTGCAGGAGCCCCGGGTAGAGGCAGTGGCTGAGAGATGCAGGAGGCAGGACTGGTTTCTCTGTCTGGTGTGCAAATAAACGGAAGGTTTCGCTCCCTGGGGGCTGCAGAGCCAGCGCCAGGCTCCCTCAAAAACCAGGAAAGCACAAAAAAGCACAGAGGGGCAGGAAGAAAGGAAATTAGAAAGGCAAAAAATCAAGCCAAGAGCTCATCCTGAGGTGTGGACAGGCATGGGAAGGGGGTGAGGCTGATCTCACCCACAGTCAGGGAGCTCTGCAGTCCCAGCAGGGTGGTGGAGGTGGGAGGTGATGCTGGCTCCCCAGGATCATCTTGCCTAGGACTGTGGTTCACTTGTGACCGGGAGCAGACCACTCCTGTCAGAGGGGATTCAGTGCTGTTTCCAGGAGGTCCCCAGAGCAGTGACTCTGGTGCTGGATTTTTGTCTCTGGATTTTTGCCTCATTCCAAGTGCCTCAAAACTTTAGGCACCGGGGAAAACCTGCGGAAAGGGGGGGCCCCACACCCTCAGCAGCATCTGAAACTAAAGGTGGTGAGGGGAGGAGGAAGGAAAAAGGCTGAAGGGCTAGGTTAAGGGGGTGTCCAGGGATAGGTAAGAGGATGATCAGGACTGTTAAGGGGAATGTGCAGGACTGGGAGAGAGGGATGCCCCAGAATGGGACAAGGGGATGCCATGGGATGGGAAGGGGATGGAGAGAGCTGAATAAGGGGATGACCCTGGCTGGGTAAGGGGATGTCCAGGCTTCTCCCCCCGGCAGCGGGCTCACGGCTGACCCAGCCGGGACGAGAAGCGGCGGAGCAGGAGCATCGGGGGCGGCGGAGCAGCTGCCAGAGCCGCCGGGCAGGGGGGACCCGTCCTGTCCGGTCGGTCGATCTGTCGGGGCGGGCAGGGGCAGGGGCAGTGCCGGCGGGACCCGCCACTCCCCGGCCCCGGCCCCCGCTCCGAGGGCGGAGCTGCCGCAACTTTCCTGCCCGCCGCCTCCTCCCCGGTGCAGTCGGGCTGCGCGGGGAGGCGGCACCGGCACCGCGGGTACGGTCGGGCTGGAGGGGTAGGGGGGCAGGGGCCGGGGGGCTCCGGACGGGGGTCGGGGGTGCCAGTGCAGAAGTGACGGGGGAAGGAGGTTGTGTGGGCACGCAGAGGGGAGTGCAGCGGGCGTGTTGGGATCTGGGGGTGTCCGGGGTGCCGGGGGATGGCAGCGCGCAGGGGGTGCATAGGGGTCCGGGGTGCACGGGGGAGGGGGCCGGGAGTGCATGCCCAGAAGTCCCGTGGGTGCGATGGTGGGCGAAGGGTGGGCGATGGGGCGCACACAGCCGGGGCTGAGCGGGGTTTGTCTCCAGGAATGAGCGGGGCAGGTGTCGGTTCCCTCTGCCGGCACCCGGGTGTCCAATGTGGGGCGTGGGAGGCGTGGGAGGACACATGGCGGGGACGTGGAGGGACGTGGGGGTCCTCCTCGGGGCTCGCAGGGGTCGCACCTCCCATCGCTGCAGCACCTCTTTCCAGACGACGTCCCCTGTCCCCTGCGTCAGGGACATGACCTCCCCTGGCCATGCCACCCATGCTGGGGACACGAGGTCTGTCCCTCGGCTTGGCAGCCAGCAGGATGGATCCTTTACGGATTGTGCAAGGGACAGGCAAAGGCCCCGTTTCGTTCCGCTGCCCTCCCCGCTCTGCCCACCCCTCAGGGACACTCCGAGCCATTTGACCTTCTCTCGCCAGGGCAGCGCCGCTGGCTCGGGGCACCAGCCTGGCGGGGCTGTCCCCGGGACTTTGCAGCCCGGGATGGGTCGCAGCGACTTCCAGCAGCTTTGGGCACAATGCGGCTGGGGCGCACTTTCCAGGCAGGATGGATTCCCCGTGGTACCCGGCCGTGGGACGGGCTGGTTCTGCTGCACTCAGGGTGGGTGGATGGCAGGGCTGCCTGGGGGAAGTCTGCCCGGCTCCAGCCGCCTTTTCCAAAGATAAAAGCTTAATTTTAGCCAGCTGGGGAAGGTGCTGCGTCCGCCTGTGTGGTGGCAACAGCTTCTTCTTGCCCAGTGTGGACACATGCGGGGCTGGGGCTGCTCACTGCATCCCTCCCGGGAACTGGGAATGGGCAGGGGCAGACAGCCCCCATTCGAATTTAAAGCCCACCACCTCCTTCTCCTCCCCCTGTGTGGGAATTGGGTGCCCCAGGACTTGTTGCTTGGAGACTGTGAGGCCGTTTCAGCAGGATTTGGGTGCTGTGTGCCGGGCATGGCTGCGAGCCGGGAGGAGTGTGGGGAGGCAAACAGCTCCAAATCCAGCAAAGCCCCTGGAACAGAGCACAGGGAAAACTTGCAAGCGCAACGAATTTTCTCGCTGTGCCACGTTTTGTCACTGGCAAAGGCGCCCGTGTGGAGAGACCCAGCACAAAGCGTCTGCCAGGCAGGCAAGGTTGATCCCACCACAGCACCCCCGCCTTGAGCCAGATATTTTTGGGGCTGCAGGGCCAGCATGGATAAGAACTTCATGGAGGTTCTGTATCTGGGGCATAGGAGCATTGGAAGCTGGGAATGAGGCAGAAAATTTTCATCTTTCTATCCATATGTTTGAATCATATCCGTTTCTAGCTAGCTCAGCTGCCTGTCTGTGCTATCCTCCGTGTTTTCCTAGCTCTAGATTATTTGGGATAACTGGGAGCTGGAGGGAAATGTGTGCACAGACTTAAGTGTGTGTGAGTTGGTACGCGTTGCAAAAAATCCTGCACAGCTGTAGCTGGGGCAAGGGGCCAGCTTACTGCTCTGCCAAAAAACTTGCTTACATTTCCTCAGTGTCCAAAGTCCTCAATGTTTGGGTGAAAACACTGGCTCTCCTCTCCCCAGCATTGCCTGGCTGTGTATGTGCACCGGGGTTTGCATCAGGTGGCACAGAGCATGTCCCTCTGGAAATGGGGTTTGTCTTGGTTTCACCCTTGGTTTTGCCAGTGGGATTTTGCC
Organism: Nicator chloris; assembly: GCA_013400495.1. Classification (NCBI taxonomy): domain Eukaryota; kingdom Metazoa; phylum Chordata; class Aves; order Passeriformes; family Pycnonotidae; genus Nicator; species Nicator chloris. The sequence continues at coordinate 49,466 of WAAE01003976.1, read as the reverse complement.
AGCAAGAGGCAGCATTTGGGTTGACCACAGAAGTCCGAGAAATGTTTGGAAATGAGGAAAAGTGATTGCTGGTTATGGATGGTGGGTGCTCTGTCAGGGGGTGGTCTGGTAGGACACCCTGAGCCTGGCCAAGCTGGGCTGCAGCACCGGGATGGCTGAGCATCCAAACTTGGAGCAGGCCACGGACAGGGCCCAAACCAAAGACTTTGGAGTCACCTGCCAGCTCTGACTCCACGGTTTCACATGACCTGTTGCATGCTGCAGGTCCCATTAAGACGTGGGTACCTCTTGTCTTCTGCATACAAGGACTTCTCACCAGGAATTGTTTTCCTTCCTGTGACATCCCAGGCATGTCAAGACCGACAACTTTCACTGAATTTGTCAGTTCAGCGAAACTGCAATTAAGGGCCAAATCTTCATCCCATTTCAGCTCTCGGAGTCCATCTTAGGGCAGGATGGATCACAAGCCATGTCTGATACATCCTTCACCTTCATTTGGGGTCAGATGGTGATTCCAGCCTTTGCTGGCTGAACTTCAAACATCCTGCTTTAACACCCTTCAGGGGGATCCATCCTTTGCACGGAAAGCTGAGATGGAAGGAATTTTTTTCCCCCATCTGTCCAGGAAGTGAGAGCAACAAAAATGCCTTTCATCACCTTCGTCATCCTCGCTCTGGAGGATGAGAACACTGTACACGCCGTGGGAAGGATGACTGGCAGCTCGGCAAGAAGCTGTTAAGCCCTGCATTTGGGGGATGTTCAGGAAGTCACCCCTGGAGCAACAGAAAACCTACAGAGCAAGTGCCTATATAAATATATAGATAGAGATGTATAGGCTTCTGTGGCCAGAGCTGAAGTGTGTTAAACCAGAATAGCACTTGGAGCTGCTCATGTGTGCCAGGACTCTGGCAGTTCCATGGGGCACAGGATGCGCAGGGAGCATCTCCTTCTCCAGCATCCCTGGACCACAGGGAACCCAAGGTGGGCCCAGTGAGAGCACACGGCAGTGGAGAGGGCTGGTGGGGCTTGTTGTCCTGGAAGAAGATGGGACATTTGGAGAGGGGAGGTGTTTCCTTCCTGAGGGACACTGTCATGGCAAGGCAGTGTATGGTGTAGGCAGGCAGGCAGGCAGGCAGGCAGGCAGGCAGGCAGGCAGGCAGGAAGGAAGGAAGGAAGGAAGGAAGGAAGGAAGGAAGGAAGGAAGGAAGGAAGGAAGGAAGGAAGGACGGACGGACGGACGGACGGACGGACGGACAAGCCATGACCCGTTGGATTTTGGACTGGGCTCACAGTAATGGGTGCAAACCAGTTCCCAGTGCCCTTGGACACAAGCAGTTTTATTTTTGCCTCCTCCATGCACTGCTTCGGCTGCCTTCAGCCCCACACCCCTTCTCCTTTTCCTCCCCAGCACCTCAACAATCTCAGTGCATTCAGCTCCTTCCCACCTGCCTGGGGTTGGGGAAAAGGACCAACCACAGCCCACTTGGGGCTGCCAGCTGGCAGGAGATGGCAGGGAAGGATGATGGAATGTTCCCTGTGGCTGGGAGGAGAGTATGTGGTGCAGAAACTGCCCCAGGTGGCAAAATCCCTCCAGACACCATGGCAGATGGATGAAGGCTCTTGCACTGGGTGAATAACCTCATTCCATGGCTCAGGCTGCAGCAATTTCCTCTGGACTGCCAGAGGCTTCAGTGCTCTTCATCTGTGTCATAAGAATCGGATGTGAAGAACAATTCTTACCCTCAGCATTCCAAGTAGTACCCTGAGGGATTAGATTCCAGTGGACCCAGGTGGACCACCCCTGGAATGGTGGGTGCTGGGTGGGCAGGGGCAGAGGGGCTTCTGGAAGACTGCAGGGGGTGGGTATGGATGGAAATGGATTCCAGGTAGGGGATTTTAGGTGGGGGAGTCCACCCTGCAGCACGCCCTGGCGCAGAGTGACGCCCATACCTGTGGCAGCAGCAAGGAATGGAGACACCCAGGGGCAAAATCCCGGTGGGCAAATCCCAGTATTGGTCCCAGCTACGTGGGAGCATATCTGGCGGCTAGTCCAAGTAGGAACGGGCTGGCCAAGAGCTGAGTCATCCCTCCAACACGGAGGAGATCCCCCAGGGCCCCTCGTTTGCTGTTAAAAGGCAGTAGCAAGAGCGAGAGGCTGCGAAATGGCTCCGCCGAGAGCTCGGCTTCTTAGGCAGCCCCGGCCTCCGAGGCAGCGGGGATGCTCCGCTCGGAGCGCGAAAGCCGCAGACATCTGGAGCCTGTGGCTTGTTTCTCAACGGCTCCTTGGCCGTGTTTCTCCTCCGTTTCGGAGATAAAGGCGGCGAGGCTGACCCCGCGGAGCGGGAGCCGCGGTGCTGGCCGCCCTCCAGCCAGCCCGGCCGGAGGAAGCAGCGGCCCCGCTCTGTGCCGCCGCCAAAGCAAATAGAAATGGGGCGTTAAACAACTGGGGGGGCAAACCGGGGGGGGACTGGCCGCCGGCGTCGCCGCTGCCGACGGGCTCCTCGTCTCCAGGAGAGTTTCTACTGGCATCTCTGCCTCCTCTGCCCCCTGCCCAGACAAAACGCCCTTGTCAGGCAGCCTGAAGACTTCATCCAGGGCATCCTGCACACCTCAGCTGTGTGCAAGGAGTTGCTGGCTGCTGAAGGAGGCTGGAGGGATGAAGGGTGAGGAATAGGAGTTGCCCAGCTTCCAGCAGCTCTCCTGCTTGCCGTGGGCTTGCTGGAAGGATTTGGCTTAGTCATCCATCCCTTTCCCTCGCTGGTAGGCTGAGCCACTGCTGAAAATATCCTGGAAGACTCCCAAGCAGCACAGAAGGCAAGAAAATGAGGAACACATGAACAAAGGGAAGACGGGAAGGGATGGGATAAGACGGGAAGGAAAGAGGAGCAGGGCTGGGAGCAGGCAGTCTTGGCCACCCACCTCCCTGCTGGGGCCAGAGCAGAGACACCCATCAGAGCCATCCTGGCAGTGCCTTTGGAGAGGGCCTGCACCTTTCTGGGTGTGGGTGTGATGCTGATGGTCTGCGCTGGTGTCTGTGCCCAGCAGTGACCTCGGCAGGGTGGGGGACACTGCCCTTCTCACGGGTGCTTTCATGGGGGCGGCAAGCTCATAGGAAATTGCTCACCCTGAGAAAATGAGTTCCTGGCAGCTCCACATCCTTTCGGTCTTAGGGAAGGGCTGGTGCCCTGACCTTTGTCCGGCACAGGAGAAGCCCAGCGGCACTGGGCTGCTCGCCACAGGGCTCGCGCCAGGCTTCTAGCACATTGCTTTTAGCATTTATGTTGTGTCCCAAGGTGTGAGGGTGGCTCCTCGCTGTGTCTGTGTCTGTGGCCAGCTGGGCAGGAGCTGCACAGCTTCTGTCAGCTGCTGCCATCTCGTGTTGCTCCATACATGAGTCCCCCACCAGGGCCGCCCACCGGCCTTGCTGTGAGGTCGGGGTGTGTTGGCATCTTTCCGCTGTCCCCAGGTTTATGTCCTGCCTGCTCAGGGCTGAGCCTGCCAGGATTCGGGGCAAGGGGCTGGGGGGCACACGGTGCCACTGCCTCTTTGAGCTGGGGGCCGCAGCCATGTGAGCTGCAACCGGAGACCTGCTCGGAGAAATTCCTCTCCCATATGGTCAGTCCAGTGGGTGCACAGAACCCAGCTGAAATATGGGGTGGGGTGGTGGAAACGTCCTGAGTGTCACTTGGTGTCCCCTGGGCTTTCCCATCTGTCCCAGCATCTTTGTGATGGCTGTGCTGGACCCCTGTTGCCCCCAGACCGTGTATCCCAGCCCCAGTGCATCTCTCCTGCCTTCTTCCACCTGCCAGAGAAAGAACTGGGATGCCAGGGGATACCTGGAGGAAGGGCTACCAGTCCTGGGCAGGGAGGACTGACACCCCCCTTCCCACTGAGAGCCCTAATCCTCCTCTCCCCTCTGCCCAGGTCTCTCCCGCAGCGCCAGCCTCTCGGAGAAGGAGCTGAAGGAGGCGAAGGCGCGGAGCCAGAGGATCGCGGCTCAGCTCACCACGGCGCCCGGCCCCAGCTCCAAGGGCGTCCTGCTGTTCCACCGGCGCAGGCAGCGCATTGACGGGCTCACAGGGGCCGGGCATGGCGGGGGGCTGCCGCTGAGCCCTTCGCCCCAGCCACACCAAGGGGCCATGGAGGAGAGCCAGGGGCAGGGGATGAAGCCGGAGCCTGACCAGCCTGGCAATCCAGGAGAAGGGATGCTGGCAAAGGCCTCCCCGTGCCAGGAGCTTCCTGCCGACGCCCAGCAGGTCCCACTCAGCGTTTACCTGAAGGAGAACATGGCATCAGCTGCCACCAATGGCGTGCAGGAGCAGGCAGCCAGCGGGATGGAGAGAGGGGTGGAAGGGCTTGGAAATGTAGCAGCCCCTTCAGGGCCGAACACGGTGGCTCTTGTCCTGCCACAGAGCCCCGAGGAGGGGAAGAACGTCAAAGTGCCCAGTGAGGTGCCCGGTGAGGTGCCTAGCGAGGTGCCCAGCGCACCAGCGGGGACAGCCACAGGGATGGCATCCCCAGCCGGGCAGCAGCCGAACGGGACACCGGGCCGGCAGTACTATGAGGTCCATCTCACCCTGGCCAAGCCCCAGCCTGTGAAGAACCGGACAGCCAGACCCTTCGGCACCCGGGCATCCCCCGCCAGTGCCCAGCCGGCCGAGGAACCCCCTGCCCCTGAGCTGCCCCCACCGCCAACCTACGCAGAGACCCTCAGCAGCCCCCCACCCCTCACCCGTGTCCGCTCCCCCCCTGCCTATTCGGCCCTGTACCCCACCCAGGAGCAGAAGATGCTGCCAGATCCCCTCCTGGGCTGCGGGGTGAGCGGACCAAACCCCTTGCCCAAAACAGGGATCCTGGAGGAGTCGGCTGCCCGGAGAGCCAGCAGAAAGTCCATGTTCACCTTTGTGGAGAAGCCGAAGCTGGGTCCCAACCCTGACCTGCTGGACCTGGTTCAGAGTGCAGACAGCAGGAAGAAGCAGAAGGAGCAGGGGGAGCCGAGCGCCGAGGATGAGCCCTTCGCCCTCGGGGCTGAAGCTGCGAACTTTGTCTCCAACAGTGCAGCCAGAGGTGTGCAGCACCTCCCACCAGCTGAGGATGCTCCAGCATGGTCCTCCTGCCTCAAGTCTCCCACCATCCAGCCCAAGAAGAAGCCACAGCCCAGCCACATCCTCAGTGAAGCGAGAGGGAAGGGGGCTGAGCTCTTTGCCCGCCGACAATCCAGGATGGAGAAGTTCATCATTGAGGCCCCCTCCCAGCCTGAGCTGCTGCGGTCCCCATCACCCACCATGTCCCTGCCTCCCTCCTGGAAGTATGACAACAATGCTTATCTGTCACCCATGGTCTCCAGACGTCCCTCCAAGAGTCCCTGTAGGCCCTCCAAAACCCCTCCTGCATCACTGTATGGCAGCAACCTAATGGAGAATGAGGTGTCCCAGAAGGAGCTGGAGATCTCCAAGCACCAGCCTTACCAGCTCCAGTCTTCTCTCTTCATCCTCTCCCCATCCAAGGGGCCAGCAAGGTCCATGCCCCAGGAGGTGCCCCCACCCAGACCCTCTCTTCCTGACTCCTACCCCTATCCCCAGCAAGCTTCCTGCCCGACCTCTCCGTTGCCTCCTTCCCCGGTTTGGCATCCCCCCGTGGTGCCCAGCGCCGGCCAGACCACTGCCAGCCCCTTCCCCAGTGCTGCTGGGGCTCTGCCCCTGACTCACGACAGCCGTGCCAGTCCTGGAGCCCCGGCTGAGGTGCTGCTGGCCTCCCCGTGCCGCCTGCTGCCACCCCGGGCAAAGGCAGGCTTCCAGGCACCCCGGCCCTCCTACTCCACCAGGAATGCCGGCATTGAGCCGCAGGTGTGGAAACCTTCTTTTTACTACAAGTAGTGGTGGCAGAGAGAAAAACACAGGCGTGCTAGGCTGAGTCCTCCTTAACTGCTCATGGGAGTGCCAAAAGCTGAACCAACCACAAAAAAAAAAGGGGAGGGGGAAAGAAAATAGAAAAAAGAAGTGGTTGTGAGGCTGCAGTGCTGGGACAGTGGGTGACAGGTGCTGCTGAGCCCCCCGTGCAACAGGAGCTGAGGAGTCCTGGGGGAGGCAGCAGGAACTGGGCACAGAGCCTGCAGGATTCCCAAAGAGTCAGCAGGATCCTGCCTGTCCCACAGGGCTGCTCTTGCTCTTCTCTCGCCTGTAAACTGTATGGAGCATCACACCTCTGGCTCCCTCCTTTCCTCACCTCCAGCTTTTCCAGCTCTCAGAGCTCTGCCTGCTCCTCCGTATCCCCTCTGTCCTGTGGCTCTTCTCAGCCTCCTACCAAAGTAAACCTGGAGGGGACACGCTGCCTTTCTGCCTCACTGTGCCTGCTCCTGGCTCTTCTGTTGCTCCTTCAGGATCTGTCCTCATTTGCTTCCTCACTGTGGAGGAAGAACTGCATCCCTCGGGGAATGGCAGAGCCCAGTGGTGCTGGGCCCAGGGACACTGCAGGGTCTCTGTCCCTGCCTGGGTTCAGTACTGGAGCTGGGGTGGCAGTGCTGTGTGGCACGGCTGGAAGCAAGGGATGTGCTGGGATGAGGAGGGTGCTGAGGGCAGGGCTGCTGGCTGATGCTCAGCCCAAGGCTTTTCATCCAGTTATGCCTCTGCCCAAGCCCTCTCGCCACTTTCCCCATGGTGCCAAGTTGCCTTTTGACTGTGCTTTATTTCTCCTGCATTTTTTTCCCCTCTCTTTCTGAATACACTCTCTGCGCTGTCACACATGGCTCTTCTCTTTCCTGCCGTCTGGGGAGCAGTGCTGGGTGATGGATCCGGGGGCAGTGCAAGGGGGGCTCCAAGCACCCCCCAGAGGGAGACTTCAGGAAGCTGCAGGTAGTGAGAGGTCCTGGGACACATTCTGGGCAAGGATGATTAACAGCAGGCTCAGCCTGCCCCGATCTCCTTGGTGGGTGAGGGGGTGCAGGGTCAAATGCGTTTTGGGGACCCCTTGTAGGGGTGTAATGCACGAGGAGACATCCCCAGCTCCTGTGGGGCTGTGCCAGCATGAACCTTACCTTGGCACCCTCCTGCCGCTGTACCCCTGCTCTGTCCCCCCGAGTGGGGGTCACTAACCCGCTCTCTGTCCCTCTCCAGGACAGGCGGTCGTCCCTCCCTGCATCGCCCACCTGGACGCCCCGGCTGGCGCGGCGCCCGGGCAGCCTGGACGGCTGGGCCAGCCCGGCCTCGGTGCCCGAGCTGGATGAGGGACCCCCCACGTCCCCTCCGTGGAGCGAGAGGTCCCTGTCCCCGCTGCGGCAGGACGCGGACCCCCGGGCCAGCCGGCAGATGCAAGCGCGGCTCGCCAGGAACATCATCAACGCTGCCCGCAGGAAGAGCTCCTCTCCCAAAGCCGTGGGGCTGGAGAGCTCCCGGCCCTTCACCCCCATCTCCGCCGGCCCTCCCAGCCTGCCCCAGTCGCCCCGGCTGGGGCCAAGAGCGCCGGCACTGCAGGCTGCCAGCAGCGTGCTGGGGAGCCTGGGCAGCCCCTCGCCCACCCACAAAAGCCCCCTGCGATCGCCCCGGGCAGGAAGCCCCCAGTTCTGTGCCTCCCCCGGGATGCCCCGAGCCGCCTGGGCGGAGGGTCGCCGGCTCCTGCTGCCTTCCAGCGCGTCCTCCTGCCCCGTGCCCAGGCTGTCCCCCATCCCCAAGAGCCCCTTGCCCTCCCCCGTGGTGGGTGGGCGCTCCCCAGCCAAGCGTTGCACCTCCCGGTCCCCGACGGACTCGGACGTCTCCCTCGACTCCGAAGACTCGGGGACCAAGAGCCCGGGAATCCACAGCTTCAACCTCTGTCCCCGGGGCTGGACCAGCAGCCTGCGGCTGAAGACGGGGAGTCTGCCCTCAGGGGCTCCCTGCACCTCCTAGACAAGCCAGCCCCCGCCAAAAAATCCTCTCCCTCGACCCGTCAGCCAGGGTGATGCCACCCGCTCACCCCCCACCGGGAACACACCAACCCTCGGGGCTAAGGTCCCCAAAAACCAGCGTCCCTTCGGAGCTGCCACGGCTCCTCTGTGTGCCAGAAGGGTCAGGTGCCTCCCGCCCGCCCGCCATCCCATGGCCCCGCTCTATTTTTACCACCCTAACCTTTCGGGGCAGGACTGCGTGGTCAGCAAGCAGGAGCAGGCAGAGAGGGGGAGCCGGCCCGCCCACGGCCCCTCCCTCGGCAGTCCCTGCCTGCCAGCCAGCCCCATCCCGCACATCCAGGATGGGATGGGCTTGGTCCCTCGTGAGCCCTTGTTCCCAGCTCCCAGGTGTTATCCCGTGGTGTCACTGCAGCTCTGCGTCCCTGGGGTGGCACAACTGCTGCGGATGGGCTGCATCGATTGGATGCCCTGACCAGGCGCCCTCTCCCAGCCTCTAGATTTGGCTTGTGTCAATTGAAACTAGATTTTGGAGAGGAAAATTTAATTTTTAATTCCAGCCCCCCAGTTCTTCACTGCTTTTTCTTTTTTATTTTAAATTTTTGACCCCTTCTCAAAGAAATTGTCCCAAATCCTTCTTTCCGTGGAAACCAAAAAGAGCCAAAGTTATTTATTGCCAGGTTAAGGGAACTGTTTACTGGTGGCCTCCTGCCCTGCCCAGACCCAGAGGGACAGCCCCACCTTGTATCTGTCACTGTCCCCATACCCAAGTTCACCACATCCCCACCCAACTCTGGTGGGATGGAGGGCCACACAGGAACCGACAGGTGCTGTGACAGCCAGGGCAGGTGGGGAACTGTAGGGGCTGAAGGAAATGGTAGAAGTTGCAGAGGGTTTGAAGGAGGTGTTGGCACAGAAGACAATTCTGAGGATGTCAGTGTCCCCACACCTTGGGGCCAGTGAGACCAGCACAGGAAAGAGGTTGTGTTTGGGCTGCCAGGGCTCTAGCATATTCCCATTCATGGAGCCCGTCACCCCTTCCCTTTCCCCAGGACACGCTGTTGAAGCCAGCCCATCCCTGTTCCCTGGAGTACCTCCACACTGCAGGCTGCCCCTCCTGGAACACAGCCCCCCATTCCCAGGACACATCTCCCACCCTCACTCCAGCAGCCACCACAACCTGCCTTCACCGCACCGCTGTATACCCAGTTCAGAAATAAACCACCGTTATTCCACCCAGGCTGGCTCTGATCTGTCCCCGAGGTGGCCAGGGCACACATGGCACATGGCCACCTCCTGCTGCTGCTACATGTCCCCAGGGGTCAGCCCTGCTCCATGCCAAGTGACAGCGTCTGCATCCGTGTGGGTAAGCCCTGCTTCATGCTGGGTTGAGGGCACCCTGGTCCCCAAGGGTCAGAGCCCTGCTCCATGCCAAGATTATGGCATCCTCATCCCTGTGAGTCAGACCTGTTCTGTGCTGGGGTGACGGCATCCCAGTCCCCAAGGGTCACAGCCCTGCTCCGCCCCCTTTCTCAGCCAGAAATAACTTCTGTCCCGTGGCTGGACCTTGGCATCTGGGTTGGAGCCCAGGACGGGTTGGGGCAAGCAGCAGGAGCCCAAGGGTGCCGTGAAGGGCCAGCAGAGGCCACCGAGTGCTGCTGGCTGCAGCTTGCCTTCGGTCTCATCCCCAGCGTAGCAGGAGAAGCATCTTCAGTCCCCAGCATCTGGGGTATCCCCTGGCCAGGTAGGGAAGGTGAGGTCCCACATGGGGGTCAGCAGGTGGGTGGGTGCACAGGGCTTGGGGATGTCCTTGGAAAAGGGGACACCACCACTGTGGGGGTCGGGTGCAGTCTCCATGGAGGGGGGCAAGGATGGGGTGCAGGTCTCTGGCTCGTGTGGGTGGTTAATGTTGAACTCAGAGCTGGCAGGGAGCTGTGTGCCAGGCACCCCGACCCCATGGGAACCCCAGCGCTGCAGGGCCCTTAGGGGAAGCTAAGCCCAAGCTGAGGGATGCCAGATGCACCAAGCTGGGTCGAACAGCACTTGCAGAGCTGAGCGTCCTGGCAGTACAGGAGGGGTCTGCTGCAGGTGGGCAGCTCAGAGGGCTCAGGCTGGGGCTGGTTTCCAGCCGCCTCTCCACAATGGAGCAACCCAGCCGAGTGGTCTCATGACCCTTCTTGCCGCTGGCTGGGCTCACCAGCTCCCTGCAGGTTCAGGGCTGCAGCTCCTGCACCCTCGGAGCCAGCAGCTGAAAATAGTTCTGTTAAAGCGGAGGTGCTGGGGGGGCAGTAGCCAGGGCCCCTGCTCAGCCAGCAGCTGCTGCTTTGACAGCGCTTGGGGCACAAGGACAGCAGCTCACTGTGGGCTAAGACAGAGGTGAGGACAGTTTCTGCCCTAAAGAAAGGCAGAGAGGAAGAATGACAGGCAGGGGCTGAGGGGCGACGTGATTTGAACATTTCCTACATCTGTTGAAGGGGACAGAGAGCGGTGCAAGGAGATGCTTAGGGATTGGGCTGAACAGGGCAGATGCTTGGGGATGGTGCTGAACAGGGGAGATGCTCAGCTGAATCCTAGCGTCTCTCTGGGGCATGCCTGGGGCTGACATGTTCCCATGTTTGGTGTCACTCCTGGAGTGTTTCTCTCTTCCAGCCAGACAGGATCCATCCCCCTCCCACAGAGCTGCCCTAGGAGCACAGCAGCAAGTGATGGCCATCATGAGACCAGGCCCTGAAGATGGTAAGGGGGTGCAGGTGTGTTACCAGCCCCAGGACAGTGCTGCCCTCCCTGCCTAGGGGCCAGACTCTGCTCTTGCTGGGTCTGACTTGCCCTGCTTTTGCTGGAACAGTCCATGCACAGGGTGGGAGAGGCTGCTTGAACCTCTCAAGCTCCCTGACAATTCCTCACACTGAGGAAATGCCAGTCCCTGGTGTGGGCAAATGGCCCAACCACAAAACAGAGACCCCAACGAGGGGATACATAGTCTGTGCTGCCTTGGGGGTCCCCAACACTGCAGCACCCTCAGCTGTAGCTGTGCTCTCCCAGCCTCTGCAGAGCCCCAGCTGGATCTGGGGAAGAAGATGAGCACAACACAAGACCTGATGATCGAGGAGCTCTCCTTGCCGAACAACCGCGGCTCCCGGCTCTTCCAGCAGCGCCAGAAGCGCGTGCAGCGCTTTGTCTTTGAGCATCCCAGTGGCTCCAGGCAGGTGGGTCTGAGGACAGCCCTTGCCTGGCCCTTGCACCCTTTCCAGGGAAGGAATTCCTGGTGGGGTCAGTGGTCTCTCCACAGGGCAGCCATGGTTGGCTGACTGTTATGCAGAGGTGAAGGGAGAGATGTCCTGGTGAGCTGGGCATGGAGATGGGCAAACATGGGGTTCAATATACACCAAACAGGAGAGGGATGGTGCTGATCTCCCTCTGCACCCACTCATTGTCTCCTGCAGCTCCCAGGGCAAGGAGCAGGTGGCACACACCACACTGGGAAAGGTGGTCCAGGAGGAACAGTGAGTAGATGCTTTCAACCCCACTCTGAGTCCAAATGGGGCATGAGGATCTCCCCCTCTGCCTGTTAACTCTCCCCTCCACAGGCAGGGGAGAATGCCGGGGGCCAAGAGAATTATCACTCTGAGCTCCACGTAGCAGCATCACCCCAAGGTGGTCCCCCAGAAGTACCCAAGAAGTCAGAGAAGGTCTTGCACATGAGCAAAGTCCTGAACCCCAGTGCCCTGGCCCCAGGTAAGTCAATGCTTCCTGCACCTGAACCCAACACTGCAGTGATCTCAGCAACATGGGGCTAGAGGCAGTGAGCTGCTGCTTGCTGAGGGGTCTGCCCAACCCTCCCCCTAGAGATTTTATATGTACGGGGGGCTATATGTATATATATATATATGTATATGTATGTATATATGTTATAGATATGCATTCCTGCCCCAGTAACAAGTCTTCCACGGCCATGCAGAGGCTGGGCTGTTCCCAGCCCCCTGCCTCAGCCTGGCTGTGGCCCCAGCAGCCCACACTGTCTCTCCCCTGCACAGGGTACTCGAGCCCCCTCAAAGAAATCCCCCATGAGAAGTTCAATGCCACTGCCATCCCCAAGGGCTACCGGTCCCCATGGCAGGAGCTCTTTGGTGACAAGGACAATGCCGTGTATGGAAAGAACCCGCCGCCCATGAGACCCCCTGCGTGGGACTTCAGGAGCTTCAACAGGTAATAGGGGCAGACACCACCAGCCATGCCAGCCCTTCAGCCTCAAGGAGCACCCACCATCCTGTCAGGGAAACACAACAATTCATGCCCTCTTTATATCCCACAGGGGCACAGCAAGGGCTCAGGATGCTCTTTTCCTATTCAGGAACTCCTCTGTTGTTCCCTGCAAAGGTTCCTGGCCTTCAGCAGCTCTCCCCCCGATCTCTCAGCTCCACTACAGGGCTCGCACAGCCTTAAGCAGCTTGATCTCACTGGGTAACCTCAGGGATGAAATTTGGGAGGACCAACTCTTACACAGACGGTCCTGGAGAAGGAATCACTCCTGTTCCCAGCTGGGCTTAACTCTGGGCTGGGTGGAGGAATGACACAGTGCCAAGTCTCTTTCCTAATTTCATTAAGGTATTCAAGCAGCTGCTGGAAGCAGTGGGGGTTTAAGGTTAATCTTCCCACAGAGTGCTTAGAGGTCATCAGATTCCTTCCAAACACCTGCTTGAGCCCAAAGCCTCCAGGCCAGGGTGTTTCTCAGCCTGACAAGCTCTGTGCCCCTTGTCTGATTCTGATGGAGCACGGCTGGTGCCTCCTCACACCTCCAAATTACACTGAGGTCAAAGGTGGGACCCTGGAGCAAAGACTGCCAAGACAGATTTCCTTTCTGGAAAGGTGCTTGGTGGGGATCCAGGAGATGCAGATCGGGTGGTAGCAAAGCACCAGCACCCCATAGCAGAATAATGAGAACTGAATTTTAAGCTGAACATCATCCCGGGAAATCAGCAAAAGGAGTCCTGTCTGTCCTCCTTCCTGAAAGCCTCTGTCATGAGGATAGAATTATATTGGCTTTGGTGGCCTGGCCAAAGTCACCTTCCAGTAGGCAAGTTCCTACTGGAGTTTCCCCCTGGGACACAGCACTGCTCCCCAGCAGACCTTGTGCCAACAGCAACTCCCCTGTGCCCACCCCAGGGCTGGATTCGAGGTGTGGGGGACATAACTGTTGTGCTTTCAGCTCTTGGCAGAAGGTGTTGTGGGTGACCACAACCCCTCCTTGTGGAAAAAGCCATCCTAAAGGGCAGAAAGAGCCTGGCCACCATTGTCTCTTTGCTGCTCTTCTCCCCCTCAGCCCTGGGGCTTTGCCATGTGGCTCTCCTTGAGGTGTCAGAGACAAGGAGGTGCTGCAGGGGGAGAACAAGGAGCTGCTGCAGACACTTGGCTCTTTTCTTTCAACATTTAGCCATGTTCCTGCTTCAGGATTTATTTATGGACAGGGACCGAAGCAAGGGCATATTTCTGAATAATACTCTACCCTGTACCATTTCTCCCCTCTCACATGCTGCCTTTCTATTTAAAGTCTTCAACTGTAATTTAATACAGATGGATGCTAATTTAACTCCAAGACTCTTGCCACCTCCTCTAATTCTTCAGTGAGGCAGGAAGATTCAGAAAGCAAATCTGCTTTTAACTGGGCTTTTCATGATCTTCCAAGCTGTTGGCTTTTAAATCACTTCTCAGTTCAAATACCAAACCACAGAAAAACAAAGTATTTGGAACAAACTGGCTATCCAAAAGCCAGTGGTCTTGCCTAAGGCTAGCTGAATCCCAGCACAGCTCTCATGGGTCACAGAGCAAGAGCAAGTCCACCATCTCCACAGCAACTGCATTAAAGCAGGCTGATTTATCCCCAGTTTTAAACATTCAGAATGTAATGCAAAAAACCTGGGCCACCTTGCTAAGGTGTGCTGCCTTAAGAGAGAGTGAAAACCAAGCTTTGACAAAGACTGTCTTTCCCCAAAAGAAAGTTTCTAGAACAAACTTCTCTGATTTGCCTTTCCCCCTCTTATTTCTCCTCTGTTGCAAAACAGTGCCACATTATTCATGTTCTAGCAGTGCTTCCCAAAGAAAACATTCCCAGTTTTGCCTCACTGATAGCTCAGCCCCCATGTGCTGCTCCAAAACCAACATTCTTGGCTTTTTGGGGGCTGGCACACTCTTCTCCAGTCCCTTTCCAGATTTCTCCAGAAAGAGATGACAGCTCTTGCCCCCACACTGCTCCTCCTGTTAGTCATTGTTCATGAGGAGACATCCCAAAAGGCGGGATGGAGCCAAGGCCAATAGAGCTGCATTTGCCAGAGTGATCTAGAGCAGCACTGTCAGCCTCACCCCTCTGCAGGACACAGGAGCTGCAGATGAGGCCCTCTCAAGACCAGGGGTTTGTCACTGTCACTGGTCTCTGAATCTGAGCCTTTCCATGTGCAGAACACTTCCACCAACATCCAGACACCAAACCCCACTCCCCAGGCTTGCCAAAGCTTGAGTTGAGGTGGGCTCTGTACCAGAGAATCACATCACTGGGCTAGCAGAGCTCTAACAGTGTCCTGGGGAGGAAGAGGAGGGTTGTAATTTCTAACAGGCATTGCTACATTGTGCTGGACTCTGTAAATCCAGACTTATTTTTTCTAACACCTTCACAACATGCCTAGCCTCTCCTTGTGACTACGTGTGCTTCTCTTTGTGCTGCAGGACTCCAGCCCCATTTGACAGGGCGTTGGTTGGTGAACTGTTCTCTTTGCCCACCATAGAGCTGGATAACCTGAGCGTGCTGGAAGTGATTTCCCACAGGCCTAACTTCAACAGGGTGGCCCAAGGCTGGGTGCGGATCCTGCCGGAGAGCGAAGAGCTGTAGCACGTGCGTTCCCTTCCCCATGGCCACGGATGGTTCCCTCACTGGACTCAGTCACACTCACAGGGGAGGGGAGGGGCGGCAGGTATCCTTTGTGAAAGCTCAGCTGGTGGGCTCAGGTTGTCATCTTGGCATGGGGTTTGAATGAGCTCAAGTGTGGGGCCATTCTGAACTCCCCTTGCAGTCAGTGCCGAGCCAACCAGCCAAGTCCTCGCTGTTAATCCAGCAGATCCCCGCAAGCTCCCGTAAAAACATCCTGTACAGCCTGTCCTCTTCCCTGCCTCATGGAAAACAGAAGCACCAGCAGCTGCAACACACCAAGCTGCCTCACTGCATCCTCACTGACACTTGAAACCTGCTCAGACAGCTGGAGCTTTTGCAGAGAAATTCCATCTTCAGGACAACCCTGCATCTGTCATTCCAGTCAGGACGCAGAGAGGAGGTGATAATGGAAGAGCAATAGCAAAACAAGTTACTTGAGGCATTGGCATGTTTAAAGCAGCTACCTTGAGCTTGGCTGGACAACAAAAACAAAGCAGTGGGAATCTACCTGTTTACCAACAGAGCACAACCATGATAGAGGGGAGAGGAATGCTGGGAGTTGGAAACTTGCGCCCTGTTTTCCACAAGCTACTGGCTAGCACTTGGCAGCTACTTCCCCCTTCCTTACTGCTCTTTGCATGTCTTGCTTGAACATCTAATCTAGGCTCTTTGAGTGACTTACGCCTGATTTGCTTCACGTAGTTGGTCAAGGATCAGGCCCTGCCTGGACCTGCTGCCCTGCAGAGCCACACCAGTGTGAGGATGCTTGCCAGGGTGTTCTGCTAACTTCAACACTAGTGGGAAAGAAAAGCAGCACAGTCATGCCTCCAGAGCAAGCACGGGCTTCCTTAAGAACGTGAAAATCAGCAGTGAGGATCCAACTACACCAACATTTTCAGCAGTGACACACAATGGGACATGCAGCTAACAACAGCCTACACTCACCAGAACATCTGACATCTGGGGAACCCCACTCACAAAAATCTCTGACTTAACACAGGCTTCCCTCAATTGCTTTTGTCAGGGTCTTAATGTTACCCTTTCTTACACTCCCAAAAGCACTAGGATAAAAGCTCCTTTTTCCACCACTATGATTAAATGGGCAAGTAAATGTTGTGGTAAAAATGCAGTTAACAGCTGCCTTATTTGTGAAGTTTGTAACACTGTGCAGAGCAAACCCCACGCAGGGATTCTGCTGCCACAACGTATCATTCACATGGGAAGCTTTCATTACTGTTTCCCACTGAAGCAGGAGGGGGCAAGCAAACGGAAAGAAAAATGGTTTGTTCCTTAAAAACAATAAATCTATGATGCTTAACTGCTGCCCTGTTCCAATTCCATTTCCGTCCTTTGTCCATCATCTGCAGAACCTAGGCACCCTGGGTAACTGGCTGGAAATAATAAATAAATTGGGATGATGAAGCCTCCTGTATTCCAAATCTGCCACGGCACTCTTCCATCCACCAGCAGTCTCTGCTGTCCAACACCACCCTGGGACAGCTCTCCCCCAACAAAAGCTGAAATAACTACCCACACCCAAAGCCCAGCTCTTTTCTCCAGAGAAAGCCAGCCCGTGGTGCCACAAGTGCTACACCTCCTCTGACAGCCTGGCAGGGCTGGCACAAGGGGACCCAGTGGCACTGTACAGGATAGCACATGAAACTAGAAGTGGACATGTCTGTCCTGGCCCATGTAGGATCTTGCCTGTGGCAGCAGTCACATAAAAATCAGACCAAGTCCTCAGACACTGTGCTCCAGGAAGCTGGGTCAAAGCAGAGTGTTGAAAAATTCAAGTATCTATGTACTTTTTAAAAAACAAGCAAATGAAGCTTCAGAACAGACCCCATCCTGTTATGAAGACATCCACAGATCCATTGCATCAAAGCAGCTAATATGGAGATAAACCTAAAATCCTCCAGCCACACGTACACAGACCTCGCTCAGCTGCAGGCTCCAGGCAGGATGCAACTGCTCTGAGGCAACCACTATACTTGGAGCACAGAAAGGAAAGTTTCACATCTTACCAAAGCAAGATCAAGTGGGACCCATGTCACAGCTTAAGGAGATGCTGTTTCACAGGCCTTGAGAGCCTCAAATCTCTTCAAGAGCAGTTGAAATTGCATCCTGTCCTGCCCTGCAGCTAGCACAAGTCCGGGCTCTGGGGCCAAGGGGGCTGTCACTTGGCTAAATGAGCAACTGCTGACCTGTCACTCCATGTCATGCCCACACTACCTGGATGCTGCTTGCTTGACCCAGAACTTGTCCTGCTCAGGATGTGCAGGATTAGAAGTGATACACTTAAAAAGCCTTTGTTTTCTTGTCTTTTTTAAATCAAGAAGTCAAGAAAAAGGAGGGAGGAAAATTCTGTGTAGTGGTAAGGCCAAGCCATGGGTTTGGCAGGTCTGACGAACTCATTTTTCAACTCTTAATCAGTCCTGGTTTAATACCTCATTAGAATAATACATCATTAGTTACCTGACAGAGAAGAGTCTCTGGTTACATTTTAACAGTCTGTTAACATTCCAACTGAGGATATCAAAAGGGCTTGCTTGAAAACGCTTTGGTTTTGTTTTTCCAGACGTTTATTTCAAAAGTGTGCCAATGGGATACACAGACAGCACTGTAATTCTGCTACCCCAGACCCACAGATCCCCGACAGCCCTTCTGTCTGTCTTCCCACCCACCTCCCCCAATAATAGAAAGACCTGGGATGTATCAAGAACCCGATTATAAGTGGAGACACGGAGCTCAGCTTGCCCTGTGGCTGCAAGCAGGCAAATAAGGCGTCTCTAGCTCATCCACAGCTCAACATATGGTGCTACCATGGTAACTAGAAAATAACATTTACTTCAAGGATGAGGGCAGGACGTGCTAGGGGCTGCTGTGCTTTCCTGCATGGGCACCCATCCTCTGGGGATCCTGGGATGGGTAGTGGATGGGGCCTGGGGCTCTCATGAAGGGAGGTGGGGGCCCCATGGTGTGGAACATGTGTGGTCCGAAACCTGCAGAAACAAAAGTTGGCAGCTTCAGGCAAAGCAACAGACAACCTGATGTAAGTGTACTGCTGCTTCAAAGTACTGACACCACAGGTGGCTGACACCTGTGTCTCAAAAACGTGCACATCTCCCATCTCCCCAAACTCCTGCCCCTCTTTTCAGTACAACTAGGGCCAATCCCTACCCAACATAAATCCTTACAAATAAAAGCTGGTAGGGGACCAGGCAGGTGTCTGTGATACCCATCTAAATGTTTTCTACTCAACCACAGAGGAGAGCAAATGTATCTACAAGAGTCCAAAATTCCATTTAAAAAAAAAAGCATCTCTGGATAGATATACCAAGAGCCAAGGACATGCTGGCATTCAACCAGCTGCAAAATTACCCTTTGAAGTTCAGGTTAATGTGGCATTTACACAGCCAGCAAAAGCACTGAGTAGGTCTCAGTACCAGTAACAGGGATTTCCAACATGCCTGAGAATTTGCAAGCAAATACCAACCTCAACAGGCAGCTCAGTTTAATTAAACTGTGCTGACAGCTCAGTTTAGATCATCCCTTTATGTCTGTGTGATCAGGGATGAGGAAAATCAGCTCAGGGCATGCATCAGTGCTGCAGCATGGCCTGGCAAGGAGGAAGAGACCATCTAACACTGAATTTCACACCCCCACTTGAGGGGGAAACACAGGTACCTGGAGGCGGCGGTGGAGCGATGCCAGGAGGAGGTGGCAGGGCAATGTTCACCACAGCTGAAGGGCCACTTGGAGGTAGATTGAAGTAATTTGCAGAAGCCTCCTCTTCTGCAGCTGGAGGAGGGGGCAGGGCTGCAGAAGAAGTACATATGGTTATGGAAAATCTCTCAGGCAAGACAAGCAGAGGTATCTGCCTTCAGAGATGGACCACAACCTGTGCTTTCACAAGGGCAAACTGTTGCTACTTTTGCATGTCTGAACTGGACTGAGATGCAGAACTGCCCTGAAACCCCAGTCACCAATTTCCTTCATCTGAAACCAGCTTTGCTTTGCACTCAGTGGACTAAGAAAACATTAAGAGCGTGGGTTGCCAGTATCTCTGATCTAAGCACGTTGAATTCAGCTTTAACTTTTCACTCATCACATAAAGAACTCTTTTCATCACAGATTTGCTCCTAGACAAAGCTCATCTCCCATCCAGCTGGATCTGCTGCAAACCTACTATAACTGCTCTGGGCTCACCACTGCCTCTACCATCCTGAACTGTCACTGCTCCCAGGAGTTTAACAGCAGCCTTGCTCATGGAAGTGGGTCAGTATTAAGTGTTCCAGAGATGAATACAAATCCCTTACCTCCAGGAAGTCCTGGAACTGGCTCCAGCTTTATCCCTGATTCTGTAGTGCCTTCCTTGTCCTTTTCTTTTCCTCTTGCTGCTTGGGACCTGAAAAACAGACAGAAGTTTGAGAACAAGGATGAGAAAAGCAGGATAAGGAGATACTTACACCACAGTGGCTTCACATTATCGAATCCAGATCTATTTATTCAGGCCAAAGATGTTTCTTCAGAACAGATCATGAGACATATGGCACCACGTTTGCAAACAGTGTTTGCAAACAGTGTTTACAGAAGATGGACTAGGAGCAAAGCTACCAAAACTCATCTATAATCCTCAACCAAGAAATCCCTTATCCTACTTGTGTCATCTCCAAGCCAGATCCCACTTTAAAAAGAAAACCAAAATGCAAGAGGACCCCTACTATTTACCAAAGCAGTATCTACTTCTGCATAACACCCAATCCTGCTGATCAACTGTAAACTGAGAGAAGAACCTTGCAGATCCTCCAGGCTTCCTCCCCCCACACTTACCTTCCCCATTTGACATTGAGCCTGCGGCCATTGACAATGAGTTTGTTGAAGGATTTCTCAGCAGCCACCTCTGCAGCCTGTCTGGTGGCAAACTGGATGAAAGCGCATTGCTGCCTCTGCACCACCGTTATCGTCCGGATCTCCCCAAACTGGTAGAAGTGATTTCTGTACAGGACAAATAAACTATTATGATACCCCACTCCTCCTAGTCACAGAGTATAGGGCAGGTGAAACAGGTATGCTCAGAAACTTTCTCTTCTCTACCTCCCGTTCAAACACATCATTAGAAATCAATAATCAATCAGCTAATCATAATTAGCCCTCCGTGCAATTATGGAGCAATAAAAGCTCTGCAGCAGCTAGCTAGAGCATACAGGACTTCCTTGTAAAAAGGGTTATACAGTATCCTCAACAGCTCAGAGGGATGACTCATCTTTAAAAAGATAAATTTTAATCAAAGCATTTCAAATGTGCCTGTTTGTTCTCCAACAAGCTGGCACTCCTCTGCACTTGCCCACCAACCAGTTCCCCATTAAAAAAACCTGAAAGCCAGATTTATCTCTGTTCCTCACTTGAAGAGCCATTATCAAAGTGTCAAACAAAAGGGCAAGGGCAATACGAATTCACCAACACACCTGAGATCTGATTCAGTGATGGTATCTCCAAGCCCTCCAACATACAGTGTAGTAATAGTCTTGTCTTCAGGAGGATCTAGACGAGGCATGGTTGATGCTCGTTTCAGAAGTTTGTCAGCCACAGGATCATTAATTCCATAGTAACGATCTTTGATATTCTGGTCAGCCAGAGGATCATCTGGATCTGTAGGTTTCTCATGCCTAAGGTTCAGCAAACAAAGCATTTTATAACATCAGGGATGACTGAATGGATTAAAATGACTGTAGCTGCCAGTTTCCCTTCTCAAGCCCTCAGGTCAATTATATCCTTAGTCCTGTCCACATAAACATGCCAGAATGGAACAAAGCCCTGAAATCTTCAACTGCAGCCAGGACTGCGTCAAGTTCTGAATGAATGGCGCTTCTGACAGCTCAACACTCAGTACTACAAAACACAAGAGCTGGGTTTCAAACAGCCTCTTGTTCAAATACAAAGATCTGTGCTTGAGGGGACTGATGCCATGAAGGGGAAGAACTGACTACACAAGAGGAGAGCTGCAGTCACTGCTTTGGCAGAGAACACAGCCAACTTCTCACAAGCCAACTTGCTACCACAGACATTCATTTGCTGGCACTGGATACGAGTTTTTCCCTGACCCAAGTCACTGTAGTGTCTCCTGACCACTGCAGCATCTCCAAGGGAAGCTGTATCTGACGGTGGTGAACAGACTGACTGTTCAAGCTGTGTCTCTACCTGTAGGGACACTCCTCTCCTCTCTTGCACTCTCCTTTTACCCAGAAGGAACAGATGTGAGGACGGTTGCGTTTGTAGTATGGAGTGGTTCGGGCCAGCTTCAGCAGCATGTCGCTGGTAGAAGTAGCTTTTCCTAGTGCACCAACTGGTCTAGTGCCATCAGAATTTGCTATCTAAAAGCAGGTAGAACACAAACAATTATGTGTATATCAGCACTGAACACTAATGCACAAAATCAGAGCAAGCAAGTGGTTTTAAGAGAAGCTAGGTCATTGCTGCCCTTTCCTCCCCACACACAGCCGCTCAAAAAGCACAATCATGGCTGGCTACCCTTACCTCTCGCTCCATGTTCTGGGTGTAGTATTCTTTGTTGACGTCAGATTTAGGCATTTCATCCTTAAGGGAGAGTCCTGCATCTCGGACTTGGATAGGCAAACCTAAAATGAAACAAAAAACCCCAACCAATCCATATGAAGAACAAGCTGAAAGAGCAGAAACAGTGATTCCTGCAACCTGCAGTGACCACAGGTAAATCATCTCCTGCTCACAGAAACCACCCTGCCCTTGAACCTCTAAAGAGATATAACCACTAAGAGCTGTTCTTCTCAAAGACTGTCCAGTGCCAATTACATGCACACATTTAAAGTGATTTCACTAACTCCCATTCCAGAGGGCAACTCCTTGTCTTGGATCAGGTTTTTGGGTACACACCATATTCCAGGTCGAGCAGGCAGGTCTGACAGACGTTCTTCAGCTTGCTGCAGGTCTGGCACACTTCTGTCTTCTTGAAGCGCATCCGCACCCCGGGGCACCAGCGGAACACCGTGAACGGCCTGGCACAAATCTGGGACAGAAAGGTGGCACTTGGTTCACTCTGCACAAAGCTACCATTCTGCTTCTTGCATGGAAACAAACCCCAAACTCATCTGGCTTCTTCAAACCATAAATACAACTTCTTTGTCCTAAAGCTCAGGATATATTTGTTTCTATTTGGGGTTTTACTTTGACAGGAGGAAGTTTTAGGGAAGTTTTTTTTTTCTTGTTTTTTTTTCTTTTTATTTATGACAATAACCAGAGTGCGTATCTACTCAAAGACAGAAATTCTCTCTGATTCCAGGTGATGTCAGTGTGGAGCTTCTAGAGACGAATTACAATGATGGGTACATCAGGCACCAGCACAGCAGCAACCCAGGAGAGGTTATGACAGCTTTGGTGCAGAAGAGCGATGCTCCCTCTTATATCATGGAACAATGCATTTGCTTCCTCTGCATGTACGGCTTGAGTACACAATACAATCTCAATTTGTACAAATTCCAAATTATACCTTTACCTCAGATGAAAACTGATAAAAGGGCAAAGACCTCCTTTAATTTCCCTCAGTCCAGGCAACAGTGAGTATTTCTTGCTCTTGGAAATAATCGTGGCTTATTTCTTGGACAGCCAACACAAATCACCAAATAGCCATGAAAACTCCAAGTATTTTGCACTTCTCAGTAAAAACAACAAACTCACACAAGAAAACATGGATCATTTAAAATACTGCAAGAACCTCAAATACAGTACAACAGTATTTGCAAAACCTCTTTCTGATAAACATGAAGACTTTTGTAAACAGACTTAGGATTTGCCCAATAATTTTACTATTTTAGGACCAACTGACTTTGTCTAACAAGCACAGTAGACTGACCTAAAAATTTATGTAGTTACATAAACATTTTAAGTTAACCCAGATAAGCACTCTTCTGATGTTGACAGGTTTTTAATCATTAAAATGTATTACTCCTAGATCTGCACCCATTTTGACATTCTTTCTTCAAAACACACAAACATACCTTGCATTCTTTTCCATATTTTTCTTTGGTCTGAAATATAATTTAAAAAATAAAAGAAAACATGAAATATCAATTCAACATAAAACATATCATTGATGTTACAACAGTAGGGTTTTTTTCATCATTATGCTGCATTTATACTCACTCACCCCTGTGTATTTGGCTTATACCTTGGAAAGTCAACAGGACAAAAAATATAAATCCTAAATACTTTCAATACCCTTTTAGTTTAGAAACTTTCATTAAAAACAGGGTATTTTTAAGTCCCACCTCCTGTACTGATGAAAGGTGAGAATGAAAAGGAGCATTAACAGATCTTTTTAAGGAAAGATGATACATAAAATAAGCCCATGAACACAAACAGGTTTTGAAATATACTCTATACTAGCATTAGGGTTATGTTTCATAGGAACAATCCAATCTCTCTCAGCAAATTTTGTGAAACATGAATGTGAAGGAAATAATGTCAGCGTAGCTCATGGGCAACCAGGCCAGGCAGAGAAAAGTGTGGACTGACTCACACTGCACAGAGCAAACCAAGGAAAACAAACAGGAACTTAAACTACCTTCATAAGTCACCTTTAACTTAATTTTGAGGTGCGTGTTCGTCAGATTTTAGAAACTGCACTAATTAGAATTTAAGCGGCTCACAGCTCTCCATGCTGGAGTTTGCCAGTACTAAAACTTCACTTTCTACTATTTCCTGCACTCCAGACACTGGATTGTGTTGTCTTCCCCTCCTTTTTATTGATTTGTTCTTAAATGACACCCCTAACCATGATATTACACACCAACAATGGCTGGGACCAGATCCTGTTGTGCAGAACCAGCTGTTCAGGAGTGTGTGTTCACTTCAGCATCTCCTCCTGTACCCAGTCCTGTTTTAGTCCCCAAACCCACAGTTTTAGGGCCACCACACAGAGAGGGAAGGAGTGCAGGGTCCAACAGGCACATACCATCCGAATATAGGGATTTTCTCCAAGACATGTCTGGCACAGGATAGGGAAGTCCTGAATTGATCAAGAAGAAAATTGGGAATTTGTAACAAGCTCTGCCATCACAAGTCACAAGCATTCAAGTCACACTCTGAAAAATGATCTAGTTCACCTCATCAGACAGATTAAAAGATGCAAATGGATTCAGAGACACCGAGAGCTGCAAGCCATGACCCAGTCCCATATTATTACAGAATGATCATCTGCTAGCTATTGTACCTTGAAGTAAAACTTAGAATAACCAAATAAAAAGTGTATTCTTGAATCTGAACCTGTCAGTGTCTGGACAGCAGCAAGTTATCCTTCAGCAGGGATTGTCTGCACTGGGCCCAATCGGGAGAGGCTTCGGCTCGAAGGAACGTGGCCACGGGCACACGAGGGGCCCAGCTCAGCTCTCGCAGCGCCAGGAGGGGCTCCCAGCGGCTATAGCCCCTGAATCGCGACGCTGAGAAAGGAGCGGCGGGGCAGCTCCTTCCCTTTGCGACGTAAGGAGGGCCGGCGAACCGCGGCAGAGCCCTCCCGGGCGGCTCAACCGCAAGTGGCGGGTCCCCACGGAAGGTGACGGGTCCCCACGGAAGGTGACGGGTCCCCACGGAAGGTGGCGCTTCCCCAGAGAAGGCAGCGGGTCCCTAGAGAAGGTGCCAGCCCCGGGGCCGCCTCCCCGCACTCCCCTCGCCTCGCGGCCTTGCCGCCCTACACGCTCCCGAGGCGGAGCAGGACCCTGTCGGCCCAGGCCCGCTCTTCCCGGCTCTCCCGGCCCTTCGCGGCCGCCCCCGCTCACCGCATCCTCCCAGTTCTGCCGGTTGTAGGTGTTGGAGCCCAGCGATGTGGACATGGCGGCTCCGCTCCGCTGCCGGCAGGCGGCGGCCGGAAGTGACGCCACTTCCACCAGCGCCGTGACGGAAAAGGCGGGTGGCGGGAACTGTGACGTCACAGCGCCACGGCCGCAGGGGGCGCTCCAGGCAGAGCTCAACGGGCGAGACCACGAGCAACGAAAGAGGGGGAGTACGGCGACGAGACCATTTGGGAAAAGACGGAGGAGCTCCCCTTTTTGTTCTGTTTAAATAATCATTGTTTTCGAATAAGAGCCAGCGCAAAGAATCCGAGAGCCACGTGTGTTTTATTGAAGGTCACTACACAACGTCAAGCATAAGGCAACAGGCGCCTGTCGGGGAGCGGGGACAGAGGCAGGGACACGCCAATACCTTTCCTATCGCCTACAGCACCTACAGGGAGGGGAGAAAACAGCTCGCCGAGCTCATCAGAGCGCTCAGAACGCCATAGCCCGATGCACATTTTGTTTTTAGTGAGAAGGGCGCAGGTCACGTTGCCTGCAGCAAACTCCAGCCCCAGGCACAGCTCAAAGCCTGGGTCCTGGGAGGTCTTTCTGTGGTCACGTTGCAAGTGCAGCAGCTGTTTTGGCTACTGAACAGGAGAAGTTGTGGCCAGAGGTGAAGTGCTTTGTTATCTGGACAGGGAAAGCTGCAGCAGGCACTAGCACTACACATTAACTACTAACTATAAGTCTCAAACTCATGCTGTACATCTGTGTGTCACCTACACAGAGTTGTAAACGTGATGCCTCCTCACTTTGAGACCCGCGGCCAATGGGGGGCTGTGAGGTGTGAGCCCCTCCAGCACACCACGGCAGGTTCCTTGTGCTGAGGGAGATGTTTTCGGGTGCTGCACCACCCCCGCCAGACAGCAGGCAGCCTCATCCTGCCCCTCCATGCAGAGGATTCGCAGATCTAGGTTGGCAGAGCCATGGCATAAGCATCACTGCCATGGCTGGCTGGTATTCAAGCCTTTCCCAGCACAGCAGCATGTCAAAGCCCTTCAGAAATGTTTAACAAAGGTCAACGTCTGAAGTGGGAATGTTCTGCAGGAAGAGCCACCTCACCTGCCTGCACTAGCCATGCACTAATTGGTGATTCAGTCTCCTGGATACACAGCTCTTAATCACCCATTTTAGCTCGGACTGCAGCCAAATTACACCCCGGGTAAGTGACCTTCTGGTAGTGTGTGTAGTTAACATCTAATGAGTTTTCATCTTTACACCTCCCTCCCACCCACCCTAACTGGAAAAACAAAGATTATGAACCCAAATCACCGCTGTAGCTTTATAATCACCAGAACTAATCTTAACTCTCCAGCTTTCATACCCTCATCGCTACAACCCCTAGCAACACAATATTTATTGAGCTGAAGTCTCCCAGAGAGCCTCTCTGGAGCATCCCTGCCTCAGTCAAGAGCTGCAGCAGAACCTGAATTCCCTGCTTGCAGCAGATCCTGCTGCCACTTCCAGCTGAGATGCAGCAGGCTGATGGCAGGCTTGGTTGCCAGTCAGATCCATGAACACTACAGTACACTATGTTTAAATTTTAAAGGCAAACTGATCAACTCCTTTGTGAAAACACATCTGCCACCTCGGCTAAGCAAGCTACATATGCCAGAGGGGTGGGGCTCTACAGCTCAGCCCCAAAAGTTGAGGTATCCTATAAGGAAGCAGAAAACCGAAAGAAAAGATCATGCTGCCGGCAGTAACTTGCCAGAATGCAGAAGGCAGGGACACTCCTTGAAATGTTTGTCTGGGAAGGGCATTACTCTGTGTGAAAGAGAAGTTGTTTATTATTGGGTATGGAACATCAGGTTTGTGGGCTGACATGGAGAAAAAACCAATATGGGTTCTTTTCTGCTGTTAAATCCAAATTCAGCCCTAATTATCTGTTGATAAAGCCAAATTCAGTGCAAACCTGGAGGGAGATCTTTTTCTGTACTCTAACAAGTGCTGCAAGTTACTCTAGCCTGTGGCAGTGAGGGGAAGTGGATTGGTGGTTAGTGGGCACTACGACAAAGGGAGAGAACAAACCAGCCCAAACCACGGCAGCCTCAGCCCCCTCCTGGCAGCCAGCCTGGCCCGTGGCACACCCACACATCACAAAGGAGCTCTGGCAGAACCTTTCACCAGGTGCTTTCTCAGGGTGCCAGTCCATCCAGCCGTCGGGAGCAAGCGCTGGGAGCCGCTACGGGAGCACGGGGCCGAGGCTGAGCTCCACATGATGGGTGAGCCAGATCACCTCAGAGCTGTGGTCGCCCTCCTCGCTGGGCCGGATGGGAGCAGTGAGGTTTTTGAACTCATGCTTCATCTTGAAACTCACGGTCACTTCGCCCTCTTCTTTCTGTGGGGTGACCTTGATGAAAACTCCCACCTTATTGGCTTTTCTAAAGGCAATAACGCTGCAAGGCAGAACACAGAGGAACACTGGGTCAGCCAAGTTCTCAAAGCATTGTTCCAAGTGGAACAATTCTTTCAAAGGAACTCAAACCACACTGAAGACAGACAGGAGGAAAGTGAGTTACTCAAAGAACCAAGTTTTCAACGGAGAGGATCCCCACAGGACACTCACTCAGGGTCATCCTGGAAGTCTTGAGGCTCTGCCAGCTCATCATATTCTGCTGCAGCATCTTTGCCAGCCAGAATAAGCTCCTTGGGAGGAACTGCCACCTGAAACAGAGCATGGAGACAAAGAAGCCTTTCAGCACTGATCACTAGCTACACTGCAAGCAGGAGAGGGCTCTCCTCTTCTGTCTGAGGTCTGCTTCACTGTGGTTTAACAGAAAAGTGATTCATCCTCAGCTTTTCTCTGCTCCAGGACCACCTGATTACCACCCCACCAGTGAAATAATAAATTTTTCCCTTGGGTTTTGGATATCAGTGAACATACACAATTTCAAAATACTTCATGAGCTGCTGTTTACATTGGTGACAATCATTTAAGCTCCAAGGAGGGAAATGCAGCACAGCTGGCAGGCGTTGAAGGACATATGGAAAGTGTGGCCTGTGGAAGGACAAATGGGAGTGGTAAACTGGAAGAGGCCTGGGCTTACACAGCCCAGGGTACAATCAATACCTTGGCAGTGCTGTTGATGTTATCAGGGTCTCCCTCCTCACACTCCAGCAATGTGACATGTGTGACGTTCTCCACAGGATTAGTCAGAGTCAGAAGGACTTGGCTCTCCTGGGGAGATTCAGGAATCACAGTTCATGAAGCACTCGTGCTAAAATTCGTTGTTACTGTAAGCACCTCCATCTTCTCTGACTGATCAACACGTTCAAAAATTGCATCACATCCTCTCAAATGGAAGAATGACCACCCCCCGCCCATAAGAAAGGCACCAATGCCATGCAAAAGTCTTAATATAAGAAATATGTATTTTGGGAGTGTAGCTGAGATCTCAATTCCACACCACTTATTCTTCAGACGTAAGCAAGTGCTTGTGACGCCAGATGTCACATTGCACAGCAATCTACTGCTGCAGTGACAAGTACATGCAGTGTTACTCTGGCCACTCCCTTAAACCCTGCATCCTCTAAATGGAGCGAGTGGAGCCCTCAGGGAACAATCATCACACCATGTCATCTTCCAAAAAGATCCCACATTCACAGCTCCTGGCTATGTCTCAACCTAAGACATTTCTGGAAAAGCTACTGACCTTCATGTAGCGCAGGTTGGGAATAGACATGATTCTCACTTCAGGGATGTAGTTACTACAAAATAGCAGAGTAAATGGCTGTGAGGGACTGTGTTGCTGTCTGTAAAGCTATTAGAGCTTTTCTAAAAGGAAAAATGAACTGTCCTTTTGTTGTAAAACCCTAATCCTACAAACCCCTGCTACAGCCTGGGGCCGGTACAGCATGCAGTGTTTTTGTCAAACTGCTGAAATATTTAGTAGATCAGCAAGCAAACCTATTACAGATAAGCTAAATATATTTAAAAAGGTGATTACACCATCCTAAGGGATGACACAATCCCACAAGAGGTCAAAGGAAATTAAAATAGAAGGCATTAACTAAGCATGAACAGGGAGTTGTTGCCCCCAGTCCCCATTTCTTACGTACACAGCAACCAGCTGGATCTTGAATTTGATAGACGTTGGATTGAATTCTGGTTTGCTCAGGTTATGTTCACATTTCTGGAGAGAAAGGAATTTAAGTCAGCACCAAAAGACAGTGTGCAGTCACACACTGAAGAATCAGAGCCACAAGTACTGTGTCACCAGCCATGACATTACAACCTCCAGCACTGCACATAAAAACTCTCTGGGGTGCAGCATGTAGCCATCAATGTGTTCAGCTATTGATACTCATATATGTCATATCCAGCTCTATCAGTGCAACCTCAGAAACACAGGACTTGGAACCAGTCTTAAAAACACCTGGACACTGACTGCAGCACAAATAACTGTAAGCCATCTGAACTATGCTCCAGAATCCATTAAAAAAATGAAGCAGCTCGAAGTCCTGATCTCCTCATAGGCTACTCTTCAAATAAAGGATCAACCTGACATTACTTCTTTCTGAGAAAATATTCTGCATTTGCAAAGTGTTCTGCATCTTGAATACTTACAAGAATATTGCTCTATTACTTTAGGAACTAGATAAATAAATATCCTTGTATGACTGAGAAAACAAATAATAAAGTAAAGGCCATGTAGAAAGCCAACAGCAGAACTTGGTTTTAACTCTTGCCTGTCTTCACTTCCCAGATCTCTGCTTTGCTTCTCTGAAATACCCTCTTCCTGCCTTCACTCTAGTGACATCTTCAGTATTCTGCACTGCCTCTCCCTAATACTTTGTTTGTTGACTTTTGTCTTTAGTAACAGCAAAATCTTTTATTTCAACTGTACTGGCAGTCTTCTTTGACTCCTTGGCTAGGCGGGGCACTAGCACAAACCACCTTTGTATCTTTATGAATCTTTGACAGTGTTGTCCCCCTATCACAACTGTCATCACACCAGAGATGTGACAGCCTCCCTCATCCCCTTAGTGCTGTTACCACTAACTTGGCTGAGAACTTTCAACAACTAGAATCATTTGAGCCATTTCTTTTAAAAGAGAAACAGCCCATTTCCCAGCACCCAAGTCCTGAGAGCCTGGAAAAGGCACTTCTCTGGATTGAATTCCCTACCCGGCAGCGCAGCGAGCGTTTGATCAGGAGGTGCTTGTGACGTGGGTAGAGCTGGGAAGCACAGATGGGCTGGAAGTCAGGCTGCAGCAGGCGCTGGCGCAGAGTCGTCACTGAGAGCACAGCAGAAAGCAAGACAAAGAAATGTCTCAGGAACTGAAACTCGAGCTGGATTCTACAGATGCACCTCACACTGTGTGGTGACCTGCCACCATCTCTGAGACACCTAATTTCACCTGCACCCCGTAATTCAGAAGCCACTGGCAACTACCACACTTCTAGAAATAAACAGAAAGGCAAAAGCTGAATAAAAGGCTGCCCTGACTGGGCACAGTAACATGAGAGCAACATCAGTGCTAGCTCAGGAGAAACAAAGGACCCACATCCTTCTTCAAAGCTGAGCTGGGATGAAAATAAGAGTTTTGTAATCATCTGGAAGAACATGGTTCTTCCCCCCACCACAGCAAATGAGTTTCACAGCTTTGTTACCCTCACAGCTGGGTGCTGCATGAGTACAATACACAGCTTCTTAGCAAGGAGTTTGCATAACTCAGACTCACACGTAGAATTAGAGAAAACATAGTTCCCAAAGCAAGAAACTCCCAGCAGCCAAAACCTCCTGTGGGTTTCTCTCAAAATGCAGGTTCCTCACCGTTCCAGTGCCTAAGAGGCAAGTGAGCCACCTGGCAGCCTTTCTCTCACTGTGGGGAACCAGGAAGGTAGTCTTCTTCACCAGCATCAACCTCACAATGCCAACAGCCTCATGAGAAAAGGAGACCAAGAAGATCTACCCCCTTCCATAAACCTTTCATGAATTAATTGATACTGGCAGACTTTGTAGACCTGCAGAACTACCAACAACATCCATTCCACTTGGAGCCACCTCAGCTGGAAGGCCACATCACTCCTGTACCTGCTGGTTTATCCTGTTCACACCATGTCTTCATGAACAATTTACAGTATTTCTGGATTAAATTTATGAGTCAGCTAAAGAACTGGCAAGTGTACACAGGCTGTTCCAAGCTGATGTCAAAGCAATGCGCAATTGTTATTCAACAGCCCACTTTTGGTTCCGGCTCCCCAGCAGCTGCTATTTCCTTATTTCCTGCTATTATTTGAAAAAGGACATTAGCTTTTTTCTCCATCCAAAAGTTGATGCTTCACACACACAGAACTTAAAGCCTGCAAGAAAATTAAATAACCCTTCAGGCCTTCTGGCTCTGAGCTTTCCACGTACAACATGAAGCTGAGGCTGCATTCAAAGTTACCATTTAAAAAGTCACGTATTTCCCAGTATTTCAATCCCAGCATAAAAATGACCAGAAACTTGGGTCATGAGGAACATCACAAGCTTTTAGGCAATGCCTAAGTTACAAAATGTAAGGCCAAAAAGTGACAGAATACTCAGGTTTTACCTTCTGTCAGATTGATTGGTCTTGTGTAGTAATCCTCAGGAAGAGGCTCCACTTCTTCCACTGCATCAGCTGGCTCGATCTTGATCTCCTTTTGGTCTTCTCCTTCTTTCAGTCTGAAGCAAAATAAGGGGCAACTCAGTCATAAAACGGGGCACGTGTGCTCTGACACCAACAGCAGTAACTGCATTATAGCACAGAAGGCAGTGAGAGCTGAGATTGCACAACAGTAATTGCAACAAGGGTGCGAGCAGTCACTCATTTCTCTTGGGAGAAAGCAGAACATCTGGAGCTGCTGCAGAGAGATGCCCGTGGATCTGACATCTCTGCAGTGCTCGAAAGGAGAAATCTCCTCTCACTGCTATCCGCTAATTGTCTATGATCTTTCTAGAGTTGCTTCACTCCTCTCTTGCCTACACCTCCAATCCTTTCCCCAAAGGTAACCTCAACCCCGAGACTCACGAGAGTCCAGCGAGGGCACTGATGGGAGCTCCGGGCCTCTGGCGCTGAAGCCTCGTTCCAAGGCCGTATTTGTCCTACAAGGGAAAAAGGAACTGTCACCCTCAGGTCTGCTTCCTGATGGGACAAAAAGACCTACTGCAAACTCACCCTTTGAGCTGCATGACAAGCATGAGGGTACAAGCAAAGGAAAGCAAAAAGGAAAAGGTATTCAATGCTTCCTAAGATACATTTTTCTGCTTAAACTGTTAGCAATGAGAAGACAATTCCCACTGCACTGCAGATGGGGAAAGACAGATGTGTGTGGCTACTGCTTATAATGCTTTTTGCTCCTTCCTCAAATCACCAGCCTGCACTACTGACACATTTTCCCTTGATATTCTCTTCAGAGCAACTCCATGTCAAGTAGTGTAGAATGAGAGCTCAGCTGCCAAAAAAAGTGGGTTGATGTGGTTATGCATCCATCTAAAAGGCTCTGTAGCACTACCTGAAGCAGCTGAAAGGTTCAAACTCCTACAAGCCTTGTTACCTACAAGTCTCTCTCACCACAAATAGCAGAGCTACTCCTCAGCTTTCTACAGCTGAGCTGTACCCAGGGTGCTTGGAGGCAGACATCTTCCTTCTGGGCAGGGCTGAAAACCGGAATTCTCACCAAATGAGAAATGTGAGCATCAGCCTACTCCAGTGATTTTTCAAGGATGAGATGATTAATGTTAGTGGCACTTGGCTTGGCCAAGCAGACAGCTGTGTCTCAGCCAAGCTTGGTGAAGGACTGCTTTTCAGGTGTACACTACTTACTCAAAAACACTGCCCTGTTTCTAAACTAGCACAAAATATTTTTTGTAACAGATGTTACCCTCTGAACAGTCAGGCTTCACCTGTGTTTGATCTAGGCACACCTAAGCCAGAGGTCCTGAGGGAGGGTGCAGGATCTGTTACTCCCCTTCAGTTGGTACCATGAGATCTTTAACACCAGCAGAAACTGTGAAAGGACTTACCACTACGTGTATAGTGTGTTGCTGTGGAGAGCCCCCAAAATAGCAGCAGGTAGCAACGGAGACAAAAAATGCAGCCATAAGACACAAGCAAGGGCACAGAGCAAGCACAATTCATTGAAGTTGCAAGCATATGCAGTCACCCAGCTAAACAAAGTGAGCATTTACCTGCCAGGTACAATAAACAAGTCATTCAAGCCACAACCAAGTCTTAAGGTTAATTTCAGTAGAGATTTCATGCAGGGAAGTGTCAGACAATGCTGATCTATCTGTCACTGAGCTGTGGGATGGATTGTCCTGAGAAAGAGCTGCCACCAGCACTGTAGCCGCAGTGGCACTGCACTTCAGTGCTGGAGAACATATTCCTTGGCACGGCAAGTATAAACCCTTCTGGCACTGCTGGGGAGGACTATCAGAGAGAGTGGCAGCGTAATACACACTAATGAGTGTAAAAGTATTCATCCCTAAAGAAAGCCTCATTTTCTTCATGTTGTCCTCAATTAACCAAACCTGGGCAGCCCTATCATGCTACCAACTATCTAATTTTCGAGGCTGAGGGTGTTGCGGATCACTTTTCCTGCTCTGAGAGGATGGCACAACCAGCTCACCGAGAAGGCCAGCGGAACGTAGTTGCGGCGTCGCACCAGCTTCCTCCTGTCCCGCTCGATCTTCTCCTTCTGAGCCAGCTGCTGGTAGTACTCAACCAGTTTGTTAATCTGGAGAGAGGAAAAGGAACAGAGAGCACTGTCACCTCAGCTGCAGCATTTGCTTGTGAACTAGCTGGGGTTCTTGCTACTTGTTTCACTCTGTTCCTAGTACCAGCTGTATTGTGCTGGATTGCACTTCAAGAAGCCTGTGTACCTTAACATGTCTTAACCCGCACTGTGGGTGACAAACTGACCCTCCCTTGGGAATGATGTGTGTTGGAGGGCAGTGTCCAATTCTCACTTTGCAATTCAGCAACTTAAGACTTCATTCACGAATTTGCCATGACTTCAGAGACTAATGTCATGTCGCCAACTCTGAGCAATTTGGATTGGCAGAGCAAACAGCATCTTTAGCATCTTTTTCCCCCTCTTTGAGGCTAGTCACATTTAGAATGAAGCCCTAATGGGTAACAGGGAAGGGTGTTAAAGGTGCAGTTGTGTTTTCCAGATCCTAGATACACTTTTGATTGGAAAACAGCTTTTTTTCACATACATACGCAGCACAGTCACCTTAACAGCACCATTAGATAGGTTGGTTTCAACTGAGCTTCTTCTCAAAAGGAGATTTGATACTGCGATATCCTCAGGGGAGCCTCTAAGAGGCCTTCCCTCCATTGAATTCAGTCAAGGTGCAGATTAGGAACTGGAACTGGTATCTGAAGGATCATATAGATGCAGAAAAAGTGATTGACAGGGCCTGACACTCTAACAGTTCTTTCTGGCCGATGCATTTCAGCCCAAGCACGGCTTTCCCGCTCACTCACCCTCTGTGTGTGAGGATTCTCCGGCTCCTGCCAGCCACCACTCGCTGCACAAGAGAGAAAAAGCAAAGTCCACAGGAGGTTTCCAGATGGCACACAGAAATCACACCCAACACTCAACTATCTTGGTATTATTTATAAAATATGACATTCCCTATTTTTGCTACACCTACCATTACAATTGTTTCAGTCCATGTCTGTAGAAATATACACCTCTGAAAGCTTTGCACAGGCAGCTTGAATTAAGGAGCTCTGACAGCTTTTACATTGTGTTTTTAAACAAATGTTGCCTGAGAGATACTCAGGACAGCACCCAGAAGTCACTTCAGCAGCAGGTACATATGTTTATATATGTGTCTCTTTGGCTGCTGCTGTCTCTGCATCCTTTGCACCCATTTTCAGTCACATCAACACTAGAAGTCAGAGGAACTGCTTGGCCTACTCAACCCCATTTCTGGAGCCTGACAGATATTTTCTGTACATCTCACATACCAAAAAAATAGATAAAAGCTTTGTTCTAGTGCTCTTGTGAAGAGAAAAGCCAAGTTCAAACACTGACTAGCAAGTCTGGAATAAGTCTAAGTGAACAAAAGTGATGGAAAATAAATTAGATACTTATTATGTTAGACTGAGTGGCTTCAAAGACTGCGAAAGCACACAAACAATATCTCAGCTGTGGGGAGAGTGCACTGACTAAAACTGTTTGACAGTTTTCTCACTAGTCAGGTAACACAGGCATGGAAGTGGGTCACATATTCCACTAACTCAGCTCAGCTCGTCAGCGGAGTCTGCAGCAACAAAGAGTTTTCCTGTGAATTTCCAACTACGACTCAAATCCTAGACAGATATCAAATCTATAGCACAGTCAGGAACTAATTGGATTATCTGTTACCTTCAAAACACAGACTGGGCTTGTGCTGTAACTCAGTTTTCTGCCTTTTAACTGTCCCTTACCAACAGACTTGTCTGCCATGCCAACATCCCGGGAAGTCCAGCGGCAGAAGCCACAGGCCAGGTAATAGGCTTTCTTCATGGTGGTCTTGGCCGGGTCATCGGGCAGCGGCGCAGGGATGCTCGTGGCCCTTGTGGAAAGGGTGTGCATGCAGCAGGGGCAGTCAAAGCAGTTGGCACACCTGCAAACAACAAAGCAGGGCTCTGAGAAGGGTCCCAGGCTGAGAGAAATGCTCCCAACAACCACATCAGCATCAAACCAACAGATCATTAACTCCTAGGAAACAGCACTAGGAATAACAGGCAGCAGAGCTGTCACAGGAACTTGTGGGATTCAGTGTCAGCATAAGAGCAGCAGCAGTGAGAAACATAATGTGATACTAAAAACCTCTGTATTATGAGCCCAGGTCATAAAAAAACAAACAACAAAAAGTCATGAACAGCATATGACACATCATGGAAAGACACTTATTCCCCCAAACAGACTCAAACATAACAAGCAGCCTTGTAGTTTTTGAAGAGTTTCAGACAGACATGGGAAAGGACTCTTTTAAATAGGGGAGCCTTGAGGAAAAAAAAACAAAACTAAGCAACTTCACCTGTTCTTTTTCAGCTTGGCTTCAGCTGAAGGCATGTTTTCCAGGCAGCTGGGGCAGTAGTGAGAGTCCACCTGAAGAAGACACAGTCACATCACACGCGTTACCTGCCACACCTTTGTCCAGAAAGCCCCAAACTGCCACGTGATCCAACAAGGATTTGTGTCTTGCAACAGCAGGGTGAAGACAGGGAAGGCTTGAGATATTTTTTGGTATGCAAAACCTTAGCCCATCTCAGCCAGATTTTGATCTTTAATAACATAAATTAAAAGGTTTCTTAAGTCAAAATGGATTAAACTACTTCACTTTATAAATGGGAAAAGATCAGCTGGGTGTTGACCTTTAGCAGTTACCAGAATCTCATTTTTCAGCTTGAACAACAGTATTAACATTTTATTTTCTATTTAGACCTAAACTTATTCTGTCTTCACAGTTACACTGGTCAGATACATGCTTTTTCAGAAGATGCTTTGTATCTCTCTGCTGTCACAGTGTATTTTGCCAATTAAAACAACAGCAGTGAGACTGGGAGCCCCTTCTTGAAGAGGAATTCAAACTGATTAATAAGCATGGCCACGCACAATGACTACACTGCACACACCACAGTGAATTCATGACGGATACAGCCAGGCCACAAATCCACTCTTCAGA
The DNA here is from genome assembly GCA_013400495.1 of Nicator chloris. Taxonomy (NCBI): domain Eukaryota; kingdom Metazoa; phylum Chordata; class Aves; order Passeriformes; family Pycnonotidae; genus Nicator; species Nicator chloris. The sequence goes on along the minus strand of WAAE01003976.1, from coordinate 13,145 downwards.
GGCCTTAACATTTCGTTAAAGATGCCTCTTCTGAGACCTGGGCTGCACAGTCATTCTTTCAAGGCTTTCCAAATCTATCATAACTTCTTAATTCAACCAGCTTCCACAAAACCAGTCTCAGCGATTTTAATATGACAATTTATGAAGCCAACATCCCCCCCTAGCAAGAACTGTAGCGTATAACGAGGTGTGTGTTTTTGGGGGGGCTCCTTGCCCCTCCACGGCCGGGCCCGATGGGGATGGATGTGTGTGTGGGGGGGGGGGTGTTGACCCAATGGTCGGGTCCTGCCGAGGGGTGAGGGGTCCCCGCGGCCCTGGTCGGGCCCCACCGAGGTTTGGGGGGGGTCCCCGCTCCCCCGGCCGGGGGCGTTTAGGAGGGCTCGTCCCCCATGAGGGGAAGTCGCCCCTGTGCGCTAGCCCCAGCCAATCACAGCCCGAGCTCCACCGACGGACAGGCGCGCACAGCCAATCCAACGCGCAGCACCGCCCCATCCCTCACTCGCGGCCAATCCCAGCGCTCCGTGCAGCGCTGCGCCCACCCGCCAGCCGCGCCAATAACCAATAGCAAAGCAGAAAAAGAGTGAGTGGCGGGAGAGCGACCCAATCTCTGCGCGCAGAGAGAGCACCGTCCCGCCCGGTCCCGCCCGGTGTGCGGGTGCGGCGCGGCCGGTCCGCCGTTACCTCGTGCGAGACACACTCGAGCGAGCGGAGCTCGCTGCAGTAGCGGCAGAAGTAGAGCTGCGGCAGCGGCGCCCGCAGCTCCTTCTCCCCGCGCACCAGGTACAGCACCCGCTCCGATTGCAGCAGCGACGCCATCTTGGGAGCGGGCGGGCTCCGCCGCGCCGCCACCGTCTGACGCCACCGCGCCGCCGCCTGACGTCAGCACGCCGGTCTGACCACGTGTCCCCGCGGGGCAAGCAAGGGGGCCTGGACAGACCCTGAGTCGCATCCAGGGCCACCCCTGCCGTGGGCAGGGACACCTTCCCTGCATCCCGCAGCTTCCGGACCCGTCCATCCTGGCCTTGGACACTGCCAGGGGTGGGCCAGCCACAGCTGGTCTGTGCCAGTGGCTCGTCACCCGCGCAGAAGGGTGAATTTGCAGAGAAGAATTTCTTCCCAATATCCTATCTATCCCTGCTCTCTAACAGTGGGAAGCAGTTCCATCTTATCTTGTCGCTCCGAACCCTTGTCCTAAGTCCCTCCCTAGCTCTCCCAGAGCCCCTTTAGGCACTCCGGAGCGTTGCCTTCTCCAGGTGAACATCCCCAGTTTTCCCAGCCTGGCTCCAGGGCAGAGGGGCTCAGCTCCAAACATCTCCATGGCCTCCTCTGGAGTCACCCCAGCAGCTCCATGTCCTTCTTACACTGGGGGCCCAGAGCTGGACACAGCTCCAGGTGGATCTCACCACTGCAGAGGGGGTGATCTTTCCCCATCCCAAAGGTGGTTTCAGTCTCATGTCCAGGAAGACAGGATCCTCACAAGAATGAACATTCCAGTGCTGTGGGATCAGCAGGAAAGCACGAGGTCTGTGGATGCTGTGCTGTATGCGCAAAGGGCAGAGCTCACATCAGCAAGCCACCCGCAGTTTGCTGCTGGATACCCCAAACAAGCACCTGTGCCAGCCTGACCTGTGGCATGAATCCCCTATCCTCACCACGATATCCATCCCCATACAGTGTCTGGAGTCAGTCCCTGCCCTCTGCCCGCTGCTTGCAGCTCCACAGGAAACCCCTGTCCATGAGGATCTGCTGCTGCTCGTGACAAAAACTCCACATGCTTTTTATCTGCCTGCAGCAGCTGGAGGGGAGCGCTGCTGGGAAGGCAGAGAGGAGGCTGCCTGTGCACTGCTCTCGATGGAGCTGTGTGTCCGGAGGGTGTCTGGAGGCCAGGGGTGTCTAGAGAGCGTGCGGTAGGGCTTTCCACCCCCAGAAATCCGACAGACTTCCCTGGGAAAAGGCAGGACTGAAAGGTGCAGTGTGTGGCTCCCACCGTGACTGACACTGAGCTTGTGTCCCAGAAGGAAAGTCGGAGCATCCCATCTTGCTTTTGCCATTCAACATCACCAATGGAGCAGAATTTCCACTGGGCAGCAGAAACACCGTTCCCAGCCGTCAGGCTGAGGTCTGTCCCCTCCCTGGCGATGCTCTCTGCCTGTGTCTCTGTAAATCACCCTGTCCGAATCCCTGCAGGCAGCTATGGAGGCTCTGGGTCTCGGGGGCAAGTGGGTGTCTGTGAGCCCTGCTGAGGCAGGAGGGGGACGGGGTAGGGAGGACCCTTTGTGTAGTGAAGTGTCCCCACGGTCCCACTCTGAGACTTTGGGGTTCAGCTCCAGATGGTCTCCCCCAGTGGAACCCCACTCTGGATGGGATGAGATGGACTGTGTTCCTATTTTATCCCGGTGTAGAAAAAACGCCTTGCCGTGCCTTGCCTTTCCTTCCTTCCCCTTCCTTCTATCCCCTTCCCCTTCTTCTCCTCCCCTGCCGTCCCCCGCGGGCCGGGCCGGGCCGGGCGGGGCCAGGCGGAGTCTTTTTCGCCCGGCGGGTCTTTCTCTCCTGGCGGGATCTGCCGCTGCCGTCGCTTCTCGCAGGAGCTGGAGCAGGAGCCGGACTCGGAGTGGGTGCCGGAGCTTGGCAGCGCCGCAGGTAAGGGGATGTGGGCAGGTAGGACGGGAAGGGCACGGGCAGGGCACAGACAGGGCACGGGTAGGGCACGCAGGGCACAGACAGTGCACGGGCAGGGCACGGGCAGCTGCCGCCTCTCCCCCACGGCATCGTGTCGCCCACCCCCGAGGTGCCGGGGCAGGACGGGGGCACAGCCGCGGTCCCCTCGAAGGGGGGTCCCCGGTCCCCGGCCCCTGTGTCCCCCTGAGCTGACGGATAACTCCGTGACTCAGCACGAGGTGTGGGTGGGGGGAACACACACGAGGCTCCCCAGAAGCGAGGGGGCTCCTGGCTGACCTGACCCCACCGTTTCCCCACGTGATGATACACCGGTGAGTGACCAGCGGGACATCGGGTTGTGGCTTTCCTTTATCAGCTCCTGTAACAAACAGTAGCAATTAATAGGGAAGTTTTTCCCTGGGCTTTTATCCAGTGCCTTCACAGCATGCTATAAATCCTGGGGGTAATTGAAGGAGCCTTTATCATAGGCTCTGGAAGGAGCCCAAGGTGAAAGCTGGACCTGGCCACAGGAGAGAGCAGCAGGGGATCAGGGGGACTCTGGCTATGGGAGGGATGGAGAGGTCTGCCCCACCACCCCTCTGCCTTTTCCTTGCAGGATGGACCTCCCTCACCTCACGAGTCCTACCGACCTCCCCAAGCACATCCTGGATATCTGGGTCATCGTCTTGATCATCCTGGCCACCATCCTCATCATGACAGCGCTGGTGCTGTGCCCGGCCACTGCCGTCATCATCTACCGAGTACGAACACACCCCACGCGCAACGGCATCGTGTGAGGCACGGGCAGTGGGGCACAGCTGGCTCGCTGGGCTGGGGGCTACAGCCATGGGACCCTGTGCCAGCGACCTTGATGGGGCATCCTGAGAGCTGGAGCCTGGGCAGGAACTGAGGTGGGCCAGCACTCAGACCTGCTCCTAAACCTGGCTCTCACTGGGTACCCACTGCTCATTTTGCCCACTGAGCTCACAGGGACTGTGGGGGAAATGACAGCATGGGCAGCAGTGGGGAGAGATGTGACTTTGCAGGCATGTCCAGCTGGAAGTATCTCACTCCTGTGAGGGAGGCAGGCTGGTCTTGCCTTCACTGGTGACACTGTCTCGACCCAGGCAAGCAGCAAGGAGTGGAAATGCCTGACAAAGTTATTTCTTGTTTGGAGTCCCAGCTGTCAAGGTGGTTGGGGAAAAAAGAGTCAAAGCAAGATGGATGTGGCTTCTGGCTGTGCATTTAGCACTTGGCTAAAAGCATCAATGACAGAGCTTGTGCTGGCTGCACAGCAGATGTGCAGCTGGCACTGGCTTCTTGTCTATCCATTATCTGCTGAAATGGTAGGGAAATCCTGCAGGGCTCTTGGTTGCTCTAGCTCTTGTGGGGCAGAGGAGTGTGTGCAGTTCCTGCCAGCCCTCCTGTCTGCATGCTGGCTGCACTCCCCACTACTGATAGTGAGGGCTCCCACTGTTTGCCCAGTGTACCAGCCCTGCTGGGGAGTCTGTGCATGCCTCACCTGGGCAGGTAAAGCAGGAGGAGCGAGTTTGTGCCCAGCCACTGGCAAGGGATCATGTAAGCTCCTGTATTGCCCTTTGTTATGAAATAAATGGACTTTATCCTTCATGTGAGTGTGTCATGCATCTCTGTCCACACTACGGGTGGTGTCTGGCTCAGCAGGATCTGGGATACTTTGCAGCCTCTCCAGAAACCCTCCCTGCTCTGACCTCCTTCTCTGCCTTGCTTCAAGGTCCCTGGGGTTCTGTCCAGCCTTGGAGCCCAGCAGGAAGCTCACTGCCAGCCCAGCCCCATGTGCCAGGAGGGAAAACCTCAGTCTGGACACAGTGGGTGGGAAGGATCCCTCAGGACTTTCTGACAGTGGTTGTGGCTGTTCTTCTTCCACTCGGGTGACTGGCACCACTTCCCTCACACCAGCCTCGTGTCGGGTCAGTGTGGCAGGAGCCCTGGGGTTGAAACCGCATCTTGGTGACTCACAGCACAAAAGGTCACAAAACTGACAGGATGAATCAGGCAAGGATGTGGGGAAACACTACGGTGATGCTGGTGGGAATTGTTTAAATCCTATTTTCTGTGCTGAAAAGAGCAACCAGCCCTGCAGTGTTGGAAACCCTGTGTGCCATCCCTGTGTGGCTTGATCCACAACAGCCAGATTTGCGGTTTGCATTGGGTGGTAGGGCCAGAGGGGCAGGAGGTTCCCAGGGAAGCAGGACCTTGGGCAAACACCTTCTACCTTGGGGAGGGAGCCTAGCACAGGGATGCAGACCCTGGGGAGCAGAAGTGACTGCACTGGAGCCACTGGCTGTGATTGTGCTGGGAGCGAGCAGACAATTATTCCTTGCCCAGCCAAAAAACATATTTCTGTTTTGAGCTGTCAGCTCTCTCTTCCCCTCTCGAGTTGCAGAGTTTGAGGCAAATAACCAGAGTTATTTTCCTGTTTTTGTTCCTCTCTCCCTCCCTTGCTGGCATGGTGCAGCGGCAGCTGGAGGACATTACAGATGTGCAGGGTGGGAGCAGCCCTGGCTCTGCTCTTCCCTTTGCTCCACCCCAGCATTGCTTCCTTGGGGGCACTGTGGGGATGGCCAGTGGCACCAGGAATAAGAGCTGAGCAGCTTTGCTATGAGAGGAATAGGGGAGAAACCACGAACATTGGAGTGGTTTGGGAAGGAAGCCTGGTTTGGGGCAAAACACAAGGAAAAGCATGGAACACCTCCCCCCCATCCATGGAACTATACATGATGGCTGTTCCCACCTCTGCATTCCCCTTGTCAAGAGCAGCAGAGGGACTGAGGGATTTCCTTTCTTGGTATAAATTTTCTGGGAATTTTCAAACCCGTGCAAACATTTCTAGGAAAGGCCTTGGAAAGATGCATTTACTTGTAACAAGAAGCATGGACCTAATGGCAGCAGAGGTAAAGCATAGAGAAGCCATGACACTTTGTAAAAGTATTAAGATAGCAGAGAATGGATTTAAACTGGATTTCCAACACTGTCAAGCTGGAAATTCCTCCTCCAGGATGGAATGAGGTAACCAAATCCCCCTGTGGCCCTGGCTTCAGCGCCTGAACTGTGCTGGAGCTTGGAGGCAGTGTTTGCATGGAGTTTTTCCAAGAAAAAATGCCTTTCTGTTGAGAAGCGGGTCCTGCTCCAGTGACACTGTAGCAAACAGGGAGATGCAGGCACTGCAGTGATTCAGCACCCACTGGGATGCTTCCCTGGACGTGCTGGCATGTGGCAGGAGCTGGCTGCTGGCCCGTGGGGCTGCTGCTGGGGGAGGCAGATGGGGCAGTCCCAGAAGGGAGAAGGGGATGCAGGATGCTGCCTCTCATCTTGCCTCTGGGCAGCTTCCCTTTGCAGGGGGAAGGGGGATAATGGGCCAGGGACATTTCTGCAGGGAGAAAATCTTCCCCTGGAAAAGGAAGGGATGGAAATGCTGGAGGGGGCAGAGCACTCAGTCTGGGGGCTGTGGGGGCACTCAGGAAGGGGGACCCCCACTCCAAAGGATGCTGGGCACCAGGCCCAACAAGGAGGCTGCTGCTGAACCAGGGCAGTGCGTGGAAGGGCAGGCTGGGGCAGAGCAGCGAGGGGTGGGTGAGCCCTGGGCTGGCAGCCTGGGGAAGCCTGGTGCTCAAAGGGCTGGGGCCTCTCTCCTGGCAGACCTTGCTTTGCTTTTGCTTCCCGTTGCACAGTTAGAAAAAAGGTTCAGAGGTTGCCCTGGGATTGATGCCAGGCCAGGCTGCCAGAGGGAAGCTGCACTGCTGCTAGCCTGGGCAATGCTGCCTGCTGCTGCCCAAGATCTCTGCCACTGTCCTGCCACGCTGCTGGCACCATCCCTGTCCCTCCCCATGAAAATACTCCTCGGTCAGCTCTGGGATAACCCCAGCAGGCAGCACTAGATCGTTCCAACCGCTGCTTTCACATTTCCTGTGCTCAGCTGGGGCCCTGCAGCCTGGCACTAGGTCTCTGCAGCCCCGGCACGTGGCTCAGGGGACAGCCCGGGAGGCTGGTGGCAGCGGCAGCACGGTGTCGGGGGAGCTGCAAGCGCCTGGCCTCCCGCCCCGAACTCCTGCCAAACATCTGCAGCAGGCGGGGGCTGGCTCCCGCCCGGCTCTGGTGGAAAAACAACTGAGCAGGAAGGTTCGTGCGAGAGTCAGCCCTCCCCGCACGGCTGCTTTTTGGGGTGAGGGACTCCAATCCTGCAGGGTGGAGCAGCAGTCTTGGTGGATCCCCTGGCTCCCTTGGCTCTCCCGTGCAGCCTCCAGCATGGCATGGCACAGCACACTGGGGACACTGGGGTGACATGCCCAAGGTGCCATGGAAGCTCAGTGGCAGAGAGGGAGTCCATCGCCTGTGTCTCATTAACTCTTTCCCCATTCCAAACCTCCACCAAGGCTGATTTGGCACTGGGACCCAAGGAGACAGGACTTGGATAAACAGGTCACTTATTTTTATTTTGGTTTTAGGAAAACTGAGTTCAGAAGTGACTCAGACTTTCACTGCTTGTGGCAGGGATCAAGGACACGTGGAAGGGACAGAACCACACTGTGCCACACACCACTATAACTAGATGTGGGTGGCTGTTCCTGTGGTGGGAAATAGTGGGGCAGGGAGCACAGTCCTGAGCAGCTCCCCAGGTCAGTCCCAGCTCTGTCGCAGGAGGTGGCTCAGGCCCTGGTCAGGGTCAGAAGTGTGAGCTCTGCTGAGAAGCGCAGCAGTGGTCCTTGTTGGCTGCAGGATGCAGAGATGTGCAGGCAGCGTGCAGGCCCGGAGCTGCAGCCCCAAGGCCTCAAATCTCCCTAGAGCCTGGGAAGTGGGTGGGGAGGGTCAAACCCCAGATATTGGCTCCTACAAGTTTTGGCAAGGAGCCACCTCACTCCACTCACAGCCATATCCGTGAGAGTTGACCGGAGCTGACCTGTGCCTGGCCTGGCTCTTGGCACGTTGTGATGGGCTCTGTGCAGTCCCCAGGCAGTGGCTGAGCATCCTGAGGGTTTGCCTGGACCTGGGCGAACACCCCACACTGTCTGGGGTCCAGGCAGGGCAGGGCTAAGCCATTCCTCCAGCAGCAGTGCAAGTTTAAAGCTTTGAGAAATGCTGCCAGTGACAGAGAGACCCACAGGCCCCCTGCTCCGTGCCTTCTCTGTGTGCCTGGGAGAGGTACCCAACCCCCAGCCCTCCCACGCCAGCTGAGGCTGTAGTTGGAGCCTCACAACATCACAACATCCTTTCCCAGGACATGGTGTTCCTTCTGGTGAAGAACATGGATTGGGAGATTGCTCCCAGCTTCCGCTTAACCCATGGCCACACTCCCCTTCCTTGGTGGTATCTCCAGCAGCTGGCTCAGTGACAGCATCGTGGCAGGGCTGACCCTCCTTTCTAGAAAACTGAAACCTCATGCTGGCACTCATGGTCCCCTAAGGGCTCACCCACTGCCACCCCATACTGTCCTCCACCCCAGGCCAGCCTTCCCCCAAAACCACAACTCCCCCAGCTCCCCTCTAGCCAACTAATTCTCCCATTGAATAATTTTGTTGGGGGATTTCAGAGAATTTACACTTCACCACGGGTATTTTCCTTGGAGACAGCCCAGGGTAAATGTTCACATTCCTTGGCTAAGCAAACAGGACCCTGGAAACTCCTGCCCCTGGGGACACCAAGGGCTAAGGGACAGCAGTGCCCTGCCTTTGACCCCAGCAGGGTCACCATGGAGCCACAGCCCACGGGCTGCAGAACAGCCCCTGGCAGGAGGGATCCTCCTCCAGAGCTGCCTCTAGCAGCACCTTCATTTACCGGGCACAAAGGCAAGGAGCGGGATCAACCTTCCCCAGCCCAGCCCGAGCAGCCATTGGGGGGGCACCCACCGAACCCCAGCCCGGCCTCCCCGAGGCTGCAGCAGGGGGGGTTTGGTCCCTGCTCCTCGGGTGCCAGCATCCCATTTAGGAGGGGAAATGTCACCCTGGCTGGGTGGCCTGCACAGGATGGGGCATTTCTCCCCCCGACACCTCTGACCCCCATCCCGTCTCCCACCCTGGCCCTTTTCCATCCCCCGTCACCTCTTTCCCCCCTTCCCTCCCCCGATATCTCTCCCCCTACCTTGCGGGTTTAATCCCGGCTCGGGTAACACGTTGCATAAACCCTTGGCACATGCCGCTGCCCCGTGTCCCCATGGGTGCCCCAGGTCCCCGCCAGGCCGTGGTGCCACCCCCGGGCGGTGTCCGTCCGTGTGTCCGTGTGTCCGTCCCAGAGCCCACACAGTTAACACGGCCCCGGCCCGGCCCCCCCCGGCCATTGGCTCCCCCCTCGCAGCCCCGCAGCTATTTCTCCGCCGCCGCCGGGCTCGGAGGTGACAGCAGGCGACAGCGGCGCTTGTCCCGGCCGCTTGCACCGGGCTGTCAGGGGGTGCCGGCACCCCGCACCCCGCGCCCAGCCATGGGGGGCTGCTCCCGCAGCAGCTGGATTTTGCCCCTTTTCTTGGCTGGGCTCGTCCAGCTGGGGCGAAGTGAGGAGAGGGAGAAGGTAAGAGGAGGGTGACACCCCCGCGGGGCGTTCAGGGGGGTTTGGAGGGTGTGTGACACCCTGGGGACGCGCCTGTTCCCAAGGCTCTCTGCACGACTCCCCGGGGCAGGGGTGGGGCACGGTGGCCCTGTGACCCCCCTCCTTCCCCCTACAATCTCGGTGTTTTCGTCACGGGGGGATTTTCTGAGTCAGTTCTTGCCAAAGGCCAAGAATCGCTGTCCTGGGCTTGGGGACAGAGGGGGACAGAGCCATGTGTTCCCTAAGTGACCTCCCCAGGGGCAGAGCACGGGGACTTTTTTCCCATGCAATGTCCGGGAGAGTTCCCCCATGTTTGGAAGGTGTGGAACCCAGAGTGTCCCCACAGCCCAGCAGGCAGGGACACTGTCACCCCCCCAGCCAGGCTCCCCACCTTGCCCCCGGAACCCCACAGTCCCACGGAGCCTTCACTCCTCGAGTGCGGTCCCTATGACTTCACCTCTTGCCAGCTCCCAAAATAGCCCCTCGGTGGCACTTGGCTGAGCCTGGGTACCCTGGTGGGGTCAGGAGACGGGCTCCTCTGGGTTAACCCCTGTGTTCCCGGATGCAGGGGCTGCTCCTTCCCGGGCCGTTCCCCGTCCCACCCGGAACCCCCTGCACTGCCCCTTGTCCCCCAGGAGTTCCCGGGGTGGTGGGTCCTGCTCACTTGCCCACAACCTGGGGATTCTGCTGCTGGCCTCCCCTTGCTCTCCGGCTGTTTTCCAGCCACTCGCCTCCCTGCTGCTCCCTGTTCGGTAAACATTCCCCCAGCTGCAGCCAGACCCATGTGCATCTGCATGTCCCAGTCAGCCTGTCCCACCAGCGCGACCTTGGCATGCCAGAGCCTGGCTGCTGCCAGCGGCATTCAGGGCAGGGGACACAACGCTGGCAGCCGTCCCCGCAGCCAGCAGCAGGGCTGGCCCCATTGGATGGGGAGCGGGGCGGCCGGCAGCCCCCAGCCTGCTCCCACGGGATGCTCCTCACCCCACAGGTGGACTGCTACCACTCGGTGAAGGACACCATCTACAGCTACGGGGCTCTGACCCTCGATGGGGACGAGTACATTCCCTTTGAGAGGTACAAGGGGAAGACAGTGCTCTTCGTCAACGTAGCCACATACTGAGGCCTGACCCTGCAGTATGTTGGTAAGAGTCCTGCGGGGCACGGGCACCTCGGGGTCAGGGCAGGGCCCAGGAGTCCAGCCTTTGGCCCCTCCATGGCCCATTCTGCTTCAGGGAGCTGGGGAAAGGGCTAATGCCTGCTCCCCAGGGCCAGGCCTGACTGGAATGGTCTCAGGGGGTCGAGTGCAGGTGTGCAGGTGAGCCCAGTCCTCTGCTAACCCACTTCTGGCTCTCCTTGCATGCAGAACTGAATGCACTACAGGATGAGCTGAGAAACCAGGGGGTGGTGGTTCTTGGCTTCCCCTCCAACCAATTTGGGAAGCAGGAACCCGGCCAGAACTCAGAGATCCTCCCTGCGCTTAAGTGAGTACTGTGATGGGGGCTGTGGGACACCTCCCTGCCCCAACTCTGCTGGGGTCCCAGCCAGGCAGTGAGAGCATAGGCTGCTGCTGCTGCTGGCTGTGGCCCCCAAACAAGGGGTTTGGGGTCCTGTCACCACCCCTGTGCAAGCACCCACAGCTGTCCGTTGCACAAGATCCTGTTTCCCTCGCCTTGTAGGTATGTCCGGCCAGGAGGTGGCTTTGTTCCCAACTTCCAGCTGTTCCAGAAAGGGGATGTGAACGGAGCCAAGGAGCAGAAGATCTTCACCTTCCTGAAGGTGGGTGCTATGACAAGGGGAGATGAATGGGACACACCCGCTTGCTTTTTGGAGGGGCAAGGCAGTGATACACTGGCTCCCCATTGCAGAACGCCTGTCCCCCGGTGGCAGAGGAGTTTGGGAACCCCAACAAACTCTTCTGGGAGCCTCTGCGGAACCATGACATCAAGTGGAACTTTGAGAAGTTCCTGGTGAGCCCCGAGGGCGTGCCCGTCATGCGCTGGTACCATCGCACCAACATCTCTGTCGTGAAGAATGACATCGTGACCTACCTGAGGCAGCGGCAGCAGGAGAACCATGATGAAGAGCCGGGCCAGTAGAGCCTCAGGCCGCTGGCATGAGGGCCAGCATCTCCCCAGCTGCTTTCCATTCCACTCCCTCCCCAGATGTTCCCCAGCAGCAGGAATCATTGTCCCCTCCATTGCTCCCGTCTCTGGCACCCCCCAGTCAGGATGCTGGGCTGGGCAACCTTGTGGCAGAGACCTCAGCGATGGCAGTGGGATACTTCCAATATCCCTGTGTCCCACCTCTACCCCTGGTGGTGACATCTCCTGGCCTCCAGCTTGCCCCCTCCTCTCCACCATCCCAGGCAGTGGGAGGATGCAGGGGCTGGCTCTCCCTGGAGCAGGAGACCACATCTCCATGAAGGCTCGGCCTGAAAGCCCCCGGTAGGGGCGGGCCTGGCCTGACCGTGCCAAGCACGGAGCAGCTCTTCAGTGCATTCAGGCTGCCTGTGGTCCTGGCACACAGACGTGCTGCTCTCCTGGTCAGGGGTGGCCAGCTCCTCACCACCCACCACAGAAAAACCAAATAAAGGCTCTGCAAATCTGTAGCCCCACTTGTTGGCCAGGGGTAGGAGTGGTACAGTGGGGGGGCACAGTGGGTAGAGTGGCCAGCCTGAGAGTAGGAGTGCCCGACTGGAGAAACTCAATTTTTTCCACAGTAACTGCAAACATGGACTTATCATCACAGCCCAGCATCTGGGGACAGGATGGGGAGTGAGTGCAGAGGACAGGAGGGCCAAAGGGGCTGGAGGCGGGACCAGGGCCAACCTCCAGTGAGGAGCATACTGGAATCCTGTGCCTCCTGCTGTCATACCTATGACAGTGATGCTTACAGAAACTGGGTTGGGTTTGGTTTTTCCCCTCCAGATCTATTTCGTGTAGACTTGCTATGTGCAATGTCAAAGACTGTCCCCAAGGCTACTGCTACATGGAAAGGCAAAGGGGGCAGCAGGGGCTTCCCTGCCCTGGCAGAGGTGAGGGCAGAAGAAGAGAGGGTGAGGGGCTGAGCTCAGCACACAGAGGAAGGTGAGGGACACGCACTTGGGACAACAAATCCTGGGGTGCCCAAGCAAGGGTTGGGGTCCCCTTGCACTCAGTCTGTCTCTATGGCTATACCCGAGCACATGGGGACCAACAGCCCTGGTATCCCTCCCTGTCCCTTTCCCCATGCAGAGGCTGCCCCACAGGAAGCAGCTTTCAGGACAAAACCAGAGAGACTCAGCCACACTTCAGTCCTTAAATAAATACAAAGACACCAACCACCCTCAGGCCGGGCCATGGCTGCGGCCAGCACCTGCCTGTGAGCGTGGGATCTCCCACCACTGGGAGAGTCCCCGCTGTTACCCGCTCCTCCAGGGCCTCTGGATTGGGACAGCTCCTGGGAAACACTGGCTCCTCTTCCCTGAAGACCTGGCTCAGGTCTACAGCGATGCCAAGCCTGGCTCCTCATGGGGAAGGGGATGGCCGTAGGGGACTGACCCCATGCTGGCTGCCCCCACGATGGCACCTTTAGTCCCTCCTTCATGATTTCCTTGGGGGAAGGCGCTGCTGAGCCCCCCACGTACAGCACATGTCCTTGCACAGGCGTCAGCAGCTGGAGGAAGCTCCTGGACACACACACACGGGCACACACACACCCCCTACTCCTCTTCCACTGGTGTCGGAGCGTGGCCGGTCCTTGGCATTAGGGCAATCCGGGACCTGCCTGTTCTGAGACACAAGAGAGAGGTGGCACAGGGTAAGCACAGGTCTTCATTCTCACACAAGGCCCACAGGAGGGATGCCAGCCATGGCATGGTTATTATCCCTGAGCACCAACTCCCATAACTCCACAAGCTGTTTGGGCTCAGCCTGACTTTAGGTGCTGTGGGG